>CM074179.1:72146718-72284218 GCA_037179385.1 Holothuria scabra
GTTGTTTATAGAATAAAGTTCAAACTTCTCCTTCTAGTGTACAAATGATAGTGTGAGCAGGCTTCCTCTTATCTTCGTGGTATATGTATTGTTAAGTCTCCTTCTTACAACTTCAGAAGGTCTACTCGTAGCAAGACAAGCCTGGTTGTTATTTTGTGAGACATAGAAATTTGGGTTGAAGGGCGTTTGCTTTTAGTGGCCCTAAGTTGTGGAATTTCCTCCTTCTTAGTGTTGGAGAGTCTGTATCTCTTAAGTTGTTTTAGGTAATTAAATTTGAAAACGTATTTTTTATCCTGACTTTTCTTAAGGTGTTTTAAAACGCAATTGAACGTTTTATGGTAGTGCGTTATTGAAGTAAACGTAATAATAATAACATAATAATAACCACTGAAGTATGGAAAACAAGTGAACAGTGAGCCACAACTGGAAAAAGGACATGGGCACCCCCCCCCCACCACCCCCGCGCTTAAACCAGTTGGTTAAAAACTGGGCGTTATATATAAAACTCCGTCAAACCAAACTCTTCAGTTATCAGAATAGATCACGACTACCAATCACACTGACCACTATGCTAAACAAGGCATTGTGTTTACATCTTCATGACTACACTCATAATTTACCTGTCAGAAAATTCGTGAAATAGGTATGGTGGTCACAAGAAAGTCAACAACCAGACTTCAAATTTCTCTTAGTAGGCCAACTTGTTCGCATGTGGGCGATGATATTATGTTTACAAGGTTGAACTCAGTGGGCAACTGTTATGACGACCCAAAGTGTCACGAAAGTTGAAAACCAAAAACCTTTTCGGAAAGGGTCCGCTACGCTTACGCCCTAACAATGCTGCCAGTTACTTTCTCATACTAGAGTAATATAATTAGCGATCAGACAAAACTGCTAGCCTGCCAAGAAGAGATTTAATTCATGAAGTTATTAGGAAAGGCGTTGCAGAAATGATTACACAATCAAGAATACGAAGGTGCAACTATCATGCAGTTTAATTGTAATACGCAATCGCTATTCATCTGTTTAAACGATTACAATTTTCAACTGAAAATTCCTTATTTTTGAAGGAAATGACGCTGAAGAAAATCTGCAATACTATTAATAAAGTTACACATACCAAATCGTCTTTTGTCGGGTGCTCACTTGCTGTTGGTGGGCAGTTCTTGATCACAGGTTAATATTGGTTACCTGTAGAGATTATAACAATCTAACCTCAGCACTATATCATAACAATGTTCCTTTTACAAACCGCAACCAACACTATGCATTTGGCATGAGTGTTCACTGTAAGCTGAGCTATTTCGCAATCTGGGAATCCCGTATTTCACAATCATTCCCTCCACGCGTTAGTGCACAAATGTTGGCTTATTCCCAGTTAATGAAGCACCCCCTCGCTCTCTACGTGAAGTGTCTACAATAGATTGAATTGAACGTAATGAGTGGCTGAGCTGCCTTGAAATGTCTAGATGACATCTGTGCAATGTGCATGACGTCATGGACGTACATGCTTGTTATTGTCATGAGAAAGTTATTTCATTGTTTCTTGATTCTCGTTGAGTGTTTTGCTCTACATTTATATCATCATGTAGTGTGAATCAGGTACACGGGAGCGATGCCTCTTGGGTACGCTTGGTAGGAAAATTGCTCGAAACAAGACCGCAAACTATGATTGTTATTTTTTATGAAAGTAAATATGATGTTATTGTTTTGTACAATACGACTTGGGTAAGTCAAACCATTGAGAAGCACGGGTTGGTAACTTAAAACGTCTTGTATGTAGGGTACACACAAATCATTGAGAATTTTAAAAAAATTAAAAATTTTCGCGCGCTCCGCGCGATATCATCTTTCATTGTGCTTTGGTTAATGGTTACAGATGGATTGGTTTTATGAAGGTTTAGCTTAACAATGAGGACCTAGCCTTACTTAATTATTATGGCCTCATATGCAATGCCAGCTCAGGACAAGAGAAACGTACTATAAGGATTTGCGTCTGCACAAGGGGGTTAACACAGTTTTGAGGGTTCGGAATAACTTTTGGAAGAAATTGAAATTGCTGGCATGTAAAGAAAAGCTTCCACTTTTCAATGGAGCAGAAAATATTAAAGCAGTTGTTGGGAAATAATGCACCGGCTCTGCTGCAGTACACCCTTTCCATTTATGTCTTTCCTGGGTTGAAACCCATCGGGCATTTTTTAGAATAATTTTGTATGTGTTTTGTGTTGCAAGATTGCGTTTTCAAGATTGCTGCCTAACTACTGGTGTAGTGTAGGCAGCCCAAAGAAAGGGGGATTGACCGGCTTCGGAAAATTGAAGTAATTTATCAACAACCCTGCGTTGAGAATTATATTTCTTGTTTAAATCTGAGCCGATTGTGCTTGTGGTGCAACTTTTTGGATGAATTCGGGACAAATTTGTGACTATTCGAAAACGTTTAAGAAGGAGGACCTAAATCTCCGGATGGTTCTTGGGCCCTTTGGTCGACAATGTATTCTGGAATTGTGTGACATGTTATCTTCCGCAATTAATCTGGTAAGTTTCATAGTTACCTAGATCGTAATTGGAAGTACACAGAAAACCATCTCTTCCCAAGTGTAGGTTTCTTTAAGCAGCCGAAATCCAAAATTGTGTGAAGTCATCAGTGCTTTAATTTATATCGGTTACCCGAGGTGAGATTTCCGACTAATAACTTGTGTTAATTGCAATACCATGGTATTACGAGTAGGTCGGTCTATCATATTCGTAGAGTACATGTTAATACTAAAAATACGTTTCTTTGTCAACTTGCTGCCATCTTGGTTTATTAAGCCACCCCACTACATGATTTGAAACTCAATAACTCAAAAGCGTGAATGAAACTTTCTTCATGTGCCTAATTAAATTACGAAACTCATGAATTTACCAAAAATTTATCTCCAGTGCAACTGCTGTATTGCTTTTTTTGAAATATAATTCAGATTATTTTAACTGTGCTTAGTATTCGAACAAAATTCGCAATGTGTATTAGTACAATAAATTCGAGTGTTTGCTCCCAACTTCTTTAATGGTCCTGGGTATGATTTTGAACTGCATCTACATAGGACGAGGAAGTCGTGTGTGGCGAGTATTCTGTTCCAGACTATGGCCTATAACAGGCACACAAAAGACCGCTTTTACTCATCCTACGACTGGCGGGTTGTCGGCGCCACAAACCGAACAAGCCCCTCTATGGTTGGTCCCTGCGGGCTGGGGCATGTGGAATATGCCTACGGTATTCCCGGCCTGTCGTAAAAGACGACTGACTGGAAACCAAATTTGAAATTGAACCTTACTTGAAAATAAATTTAAACTTTGAACTTGTTTTGCAGTTGACTGTCACTATTTAACACATTCGTGTTGGTGCGTCGTTAAATCTTATTTAACTAACCCAGCCTCGTTAATGCAACTCGTTTCATTAAAAAAAATACGTTGTGTAACCTCTAGGCTATATCATGTGAGAGAAAGCTCTTACATGATAAAGCTCAGACGTTATGCGTAGAAATGACAGATCATTTTTATGAAACGTCAGTAAATTGTGAATACTTTCATGGGTTGAACTATTTTTTAAAACGAATTTATTCAAGGAGATGCCCCTGCTTTCATTCGTTGTGGACTGAAGTTTAAGTGTATACTTTATGACCAAGTCAGTTGGTTACATTTTAATCATGATAACAGAAACAGTTAAATACGTCAATGTATAATTTATCTGTGATTCTTGTGCTTTATTGATAACTGTACTCTTTCCAATGGTCTTAGTCGTTAGATTTAAAAATTAAATGTAGGTTCGTTGGTGTTTAGTTGAGTAGTTTCATAAATACTATGTGGTAAGCAGGACTAAGGTCTATAGAACTACTAATGTCTATAATGAAACCGTGCGTAAAGCGTTAAGGCGAAACTGCTCTAAGCTTAAAGGTTGCGTCTCTCCTGAAAATCGCGTTGTTGTTGAAAAGTCGACCATGGGAAAATAAAAAGGGCAAACTAACTCTTCCCCTTATGGTATACAATACAATATTTGTAGAGGATAACGTAAACATACCGTAAGGTCCTTTTTAATTTACAAATTATGTGCAATTATTTTAATGTTGTGAATCATACGGACACGTATCCATCTAAACAAGCTCTGAGGAGACAAAAGGCGAAAAACTGTTTCTAACATTGCCACATTTTTATTAAAACTACGAAAATTTTCAGAGTTACATGAAATTCCTTCAGTGTATAGCCTAACAACTTGTCTACATGTATCCGGCAACAAAATGTTGAGCCATTAAAATACCTTTTATTCAAACCCCCCAAAAAAGAAATTTATGTTTTATTGTCATAGCTTACATTTGCCTTAAAGTTCAGATGAAAATTCCGATCCATCCTCAAACCCTAAAAGACCCTCAAAAGCGTTCGTGTGTTTTAGTTGTTTGTTTCTTCGCTTAAGGTTTTCATTCTCACTACGAATTTTTTTTATTTCCTGTTCCATCCCTATAAGATGGTTCTTACAAATCACTAGCTGTTTGGAATGTGCAGCTTGTATTTTCTCCGATTTCGAGTAAAGTGCCCTTATTAAGTTAGCCAAGGAGTTGCAGTCACATTCCTTCGAATCAGATATGCTTTCGTAATCGAAGAGAAACCATTTAGATGATATGACAGGGAGTGACCTGTTCATCCGTTTCATTGTCCCAGTGTGTTCTCTCGGAAGGCTGTTCTGTATTCCCTCCAGTTCCGAGTTTATGCTGCTAATAACATCAGACAGTGATTCGCCTCTACACAACTCGGATTCACGTACGCTTTCCAAATCTGAAGCAAAATATTCAGGTGATTTGTCATGATTCAGCTTTGTACAGCGTTCCTTTGATCCAGGATGACATCTTGGGAGGCTTTGTCCCCCTGTAAGAATATTAGATAAGTAACTTACGTTACACAGCTTTACAACTCTGACAGGAGCTGCAGTTAAGTCAGGTACCGTGTAGGTGTCGCTTTCTTTAGCTTTCTTTATTATTATCCCTTTTTTCATTTGTGGATGTTTATAGGTCTCAGTTGGCTCTGACCACAGACATTGCAGGCTCGCCCTTTTCAACAAAGATTTTTTACAAAGATTAAAAAATGTGAATTTGGTAAAACATCCCTTATATGTGCTATTTTGAGTCCCATGTATACACATAGAAACTACTGCGTTGTTCGTGAAGCTCCAGGTAAGCAAAGAAGTATGGGTCACAATCGAGAGCCCCACTACTGGAAAAAATGCTAAGGCGCTGCTTCATTGCACCAGATGGGTGTCATGTTGAATCGTTAATAAACCTTGACATGTATAATCTGACCTAACCCGTACATTCAATAGGGGCGTCATAAGCTTACACCAATGGCAAAAGGAATCTACGTCGACTAGTTTCCTAATTGACCGATTGCATGGATTAAGTTTTCGGAGAAAAATAAATTAAATCTTCAGCGACTTTTATATAATATGGTACAGTTGCATCGAGTTATTAAACGACGAATTCACAGGGAGCTTTTATTCATTTTCATTTGGCAAAGTAATCCACAGATCAACCAGAAATTGAACGGTAACTTTCAAACGATCGATTTCATCATCTGTAATATGATGAAGCTTTAGCTTTTGTTCCACGTCATCAGTTAGTCGCCCCCCCCCCCCAAAAAAAAAAAAAAAACCGAACCACGAGAAAAGCGCTTTGTTTTCGCATTTGCGATGTGCCTGGAAAAAGTTTTTACAGCAACGTCTCCTTTTGCAGTTAATTTGCACCTACACACTTCAGATATTCCGTACCACCATTACAAACCTTATTTTCCAAATACAATAAGGCCCGAGACTTTGCAAGTATTTTTCACTGAATGAGTTACGACTTTAAACCTTAAAAATTGTACTCTGCCTTTCTGAAGCAAAACAGATGGTTAAATCCGTTTATTTTGATGTTTTAATTGCTATCCATTGGAAGGCCTTCAGTTTCTTCCACTGTCTTAATTTATTTTACAATACAAAATTCTTACACATTGCAAGCTGTTCACAAAGTGCGGTCTGCATTCTCTCTGATTTCGAGTAAATTTTTCTCATAAGGTGGGTCAAAGAGTTGTCGTCACATTTCTTGGAATTGGTTACCCTTTCCGAATTTGAAGAACACCATTTGGTTGATATGAAAGGGTGGGATTGGTTCAGGTTTGTCCAATGTGTCACCGACTCACGTTGTTTTCTTTGAACGCATTTTTCCTCTACGAAGAGATAATTTTGAGACATAGAAACACGTTACTAACATGCTTGCATTATCCATTTAAAGGTCTAGTGAATGCTGCAAATAAGAGGTACCGCTGGTTTTTTCTTACAATTTGCACATTGTAACATTATTATCCTCATGGATGGTCAGCCATTATTGATTATTTCAACACGGTAGGCCATAAAACCCAAGATTTTTTGCTTATAGAACAAAAAAGTATCAGTCCTTTCATCTTAAACAATTTCGTCTACTACCACTTCCCAAGGTATAATGTGATCGCACCTATAACCTTGTCTTCGAAGAGAAAAATGAAATAAAAATAGAAAACCAAACAAAATAAATCAGTTTTTCACAAATAATGCAATCTTCATGGAATCTCGATCGATAACGAACTCTTGGAGTCTTCGCCGTGTTCGTTTTTAAACAAAATTGTCTATATGAGTGACTCCCTTGAGTGTGCATCGAGGGCGATACTGCAAAAAGATCTCGGATCTTTTGTTGTAGGCGGTGGGGTAGCGGTGATGGACTATTGCAAGTTTTTAGCTTGATAAAGGTTGCTAAAACACATTGGTTACATTTGACCAATATTGTTGTCAAAGATCAACCAACCTTTCTCTTGTTAATTGACCAGGACATACGGGGTAAATGAACTTTACATTGGTACAATTGGGGAATTTTTTGAATTGTGGTCAAATATAACATTTATATTGTAAATTTAACCAGACTTCTTGGGTTATTTTAACAATGATACCACTTAAGCCTAACCAGGTTGTTTAAGAGTGTAAAAAGGTTAGAGTGGAAAGGTTCTTCTATGTTTTTGAATGGTCTAGTAAGTGCGATCGAGTTGAAAATACACGTATGCGAAACTAAGTTAAGACAAAGGACGTATTTTAGGCTTTTGGGGGGTGTACTAGATTAAAAGATGCCCTGTGGTTATTGTTCCTTTTCCTGAAGGGGCCGACGCACATAAGCAGTCAGTATTGTATCAAACACTTATAAGCACACATACAGAACTTCGAAGTAGTATATTTTAGACCAGAAGCAAAATGCGTTGGCGGTTTATGAACCAGGTAACAGTAGGCCTTTCGAGCAAAAGCAGAAGAGGTGAGTTACCTGGTATGTTATCTTGTGGCAGCCTGACGTATATTATCCGTTTCGTCTGAGCCTGGGAAAGTTTTCTTAAATAGCGATCATGTTTTAGTCGTATCTTTTTTAGGAAAATTTTTATAGTGTGTTTAGCATACTAGGCGGCTGAAACGGGGGACGGGTAGGGGGGCCTGGCCCCCAATATTTTTTATGAGATTTTGGGGGGCATGGCGACCCCAATAACTTAATGTCCCCCCAAAAAATCAGAAGTAATAAAACAAATTTTAGTTGCTTTTATTACTTTTTGCTATTCTTAGGCTTAATTTTTACTTTTCAGAGTGCAAAAGTTGCAAAACTTCCGGGGACTGGCCCCCTGGACCCCACATTAACGATAACCTGTAAAGAGTTTACTTTTTCTCCCCAAACAGTTAAAACAAAACTTTTGGCAAGCTATTTTTTCTTTCAAATTGGGCCTTCTAAACAAACTGAGCGAGGGACATGTCCCCAGTCCCCTTATTGGCCCCAATGACGCACATTTGCCCCATTAATGTTTTTCTTTTAAGGAATTGTTAGAGCTTCTCTCCATTGATAAAATGTCCCAAAGCATTTTGGATCTCTAAAAAATGCCTTGTCTCAAATTCTCAATCACATGTTCAATTTTGAGTAGCTTCAATATTTTGGGTTTTTCCCCTAAAATGACTGTAAAGTATGCTTCTCCTTAATCAAATGCTATAGTACTTCCCGATTCCTTTCTCGTCCCTTACCGTACCCACTCCTGCATTAAATTCATGTTTAGAATCCCTATATTGAATACGGTATTCAACCATTTTGGAGCCGTTCAAATCACTGAAATCCTTGAGGTTCGGGGGCTTTTAGCCCTGAACCCTCGCCCAAGCCCTGCCCCTGGACCCCATCAGGGACCCTTAAGCGGGCCCTTGGACTCCACGCCGATAGGTTTTTGGGCAAACCTGGACGCCTTACGGCGTCACCATTATGTCGGCTGCCGAAAAATTGTGGCCCCCAATAAAAAATATCTTCCGCCGCCTATATGTAGACAAGGGGAATACGTATGTATTACGGAGAAGGGGGTTTCCTTGTTGTGTAATGAAGGTGAATGTGGCCTGACATAAGCGTTCTTCCTTCATGAGCATGGGCATGTTCGATGAGGAAATTGCATCTTTTCTCTGTTCCTATTTGAGTAAATGGGAGATTTAATATAATGTTATTTGTGATTCTTGTTTGTCAGAGGGATAAAACCAAAATATGATTTCATTTTGCTACCTTAGAGTTATGATTGTTCTTTAGTTGCATTATTATTCTTTTCAGAACCATTTTTCTTTCGAGGTAGGCAAATCATGCTTGGCCACAAAGAAGACTTAATTTGATGTTCATGTTATTATATGGGCACACACTTAATGATATCCAAAGGGCTACTACTGCTACGTCTGAAAAAACCATCAGGATTTTCTTCACTCTAAAATTGGTACTAATAGAAGAAAGACCACTAAGGCATATCATTCCAGTAATGAAAACTTTCCCAGACACAAAGTACAAGCAAACGATGTTGAACTCAAACATTAAACTTCTGAAACGCTCCAAGTCCTGATAGGTATTGACCTTGGGATCAATGTTTTCTATCGCGCATTATTTTAAGTATAATTTAATCTTTGTGTCATTTTTAAAATGAAAATATTATCATTTTTTGTAGAAGATTTATGAAATCATGAACACATAAAAGCAAATTAACAGTGCATCCGACAGTTTTGATAATGGTTAATTTCTTCCAATAAAATTAGACAAACCAGAATGCAAAAATGCATTGAGTTTTCGATGATCAATATATGTTCTATTCCATATTATGCCACATTGTCTTTTATCTTCTCTGTCACATGATGAACTAACATTGAGAAAAAGTAATTTTGTGATACCCAAGATGATTTTTGACCTCTACCAACAAAGAAAGGGTCTATTTTGGAACCGTAGCATTCCAAATACCAAATGAGAAATCTATCCAAGTTTCCTACTTTGACATGTCCTGCTAAAACAGTTTTCCAACTTTGACCTTTGGTGACCCCAGATAGTCTTTGGCACCAGAAAACTTTCGGCTTAGGAACTGTCACTTTATAATAATGCATACACATATCAATTAAGACATGTATCCAAGTTTCGCACGTTGGGATTGGTAAAAAAAGTTCTCATCATGACGCATGCACATAAGAAGCATGACTTAAAGTGTTCACAACGTTTTCATGGTTTGACCCATGGTGAACCCTGATGACCTTGAACCTCTACTATCACTATAAGGGCATTCCTTTCACAACAACACATCCAAAAGTCAAATATGAAATCTATCCAAGTTCCCTACCTTAAGATAAAGTGTAAACTAGGTTCAGAAATTGATCTCTGGTGACCCCAGATGATCTTTGACCTCCACCAAAATGGTAGTGATTGTCCTCCCACTACAATGCATCCACATACCACGTATGAAACGTGTCCAAGTTTCCTTTTATGAGATATTGCGTAAACACGGTTTTCAGCTTTTGACCTCTGGTGACCCGATTTGAGCTTTGACCCCCACCAAAAACAACGGGGAACATTCCTCACTTAAACGTATCCACATACTAAATATGAAATATATCCCCGTTTCCTGTCTTGAGATATTGTGTTCACAAAGTTTACAGAGTTTGACCCTTGATAACCCCAGATGACCTTTTGAATCGAATTCAAACAATTGGGCCCATCTTCTTACTCCTACGTATCCACATACCAAATAAAACATTTATTCACGTTTCCTATCTTGAGATGTTGTGTTAACGAGGGTTTCATCATTTGACCCCGGTGACCCGAGATGGCCTTGACCTCTGACAAATCAGAATCTTCCCCTAAAAATGAGGCATCTCTATGTACCATACTGTCAGACATCAATACCTTGAGATATCGTGTTAACGAGCGAATTGTCACAAACACACGTACACACACAAGCACACACTCATGGTTTCTCTTATCATCGAAACCAATAACAGAAACGTTAACTGATTTGAGTAATTACAGTATCTGTACGGAACGCCTCTGCTTCCAAAAACACAAATACCCTAGCTAACATAATGTCCCGAAGCCCATTAAGGGATCTTGAGCAAGTAACAAACTTACCATCATGGACTAGTGAAACGTTTATATGGCAATTCTGAAACACTTGATTCCCTTCTCCATAAATTTTTGTCGCAGCCTGTAAAGAAAAGGACGCGTCGATGTTTATGTCTGTATGAATAAGTTACTTAAAGCCGGCAACGAACCCACGTATGAGTAAATCAAACAATTGCCCATTCCCTCACAAAATAAAGACTCTCTCCCAGCCGCGAAATGTATCGTCTAGGAACACTTAGTAAAACTCGTAGTTTTGAATTAATGTCATTTCTTTGCCATTATGACATGAAACTTGCTATCGTACTCAAACCCACATATTTTTCAAAGGCTTGCGTACACTTTTCTCTTCGTACTTGTTGATAAAAATTATATCACTAGAATGGACAATAGGGGGAAATTTGTGTATCACAAATGTTTGGGCGAAATTTAAAACAGAAGTATGCATAAGTGTAAATTTCTGCTTCAAGTGAAAAGATTTACATGAACGTAAGGTCAATGGACCACTTAACGTACTCGTTATCAGATACTTGTTCATAATTTGGTCAACATTGAAGTTATTGCGTTCATTACATACCGCCATATCCATTTTATCATACCTTAGAGTAGCGCATTACCACTAAATCAGTAAAAGACATTTTCCCCTAACGAAAAGTATCTCCTAGCGTTGAGTTTTTGGAAAAATATTTCCCCCATTCCCCCTCCACAGTAAGGTTTATGAATTAATACATGTATATATATATATTTATAAATATATATATATATATATAAATATATATATATATTTATATATATATATATATATATATATATATATATATATATATATATATATACCACTAGATTGAACACTAGGAGGAAATTTGTATATCTTGATACGTTTAGGCTAGATTAAAAACAAAATAATAAATACATAACTTTATATTTCGCCTTTCAGGAAAGACATATACATGTACGTATATTCAATAGTCCATTAGTTGTACGTGTTAACACATAGGCGTCCGTAATTAGGTCAACATTGGAGAAATAAGGTATATTACGTGCCCCAGTTAGTCTTTTACTATACACTAACGTAATCCTATAAAAACAGTGTGTGAAACGTTAAGGGGAACGTAAATTTTTCCCCTAACGGTAATTTCCCCCTAACGTTGATATTTTGCCCCAAAATTTCCCCTTATTCCACAATTAGGTATAAATATATCGATATTTATATATATATATATATATATATATATATATATATATATATATGTATATATATATATATATATATATATATATATATATATATCGATATTTATATATATATATATATATATATATATATATATATATATATATGTATATATAACGTTTTACACACTTTTTTATATGGGATGTACGTAATTCTATACGCAAGTCCGATTAACCACATAATGTCTATGGAATTACTTCGATGTGAAATAAATTACGTACATCTATCCGCTTACACTAAGGACTTTCTGGGCGTTGAAATAACGTGCATGTACATCTCAAAACAAATAGCAGAAATTTAATGGTATATTTTTAACTGTTTTTATCTTCACCGATTGTACTGGAGGTATACAGGTATATTTATATATATATATATAAATATATATGTATATATATATATATATATATATATATAGATATAGATATATATATATAGATATATATATGTATATATATATACATACATACATACATACATACATACATACATACATATATATATAGGTCGAAAGTATTATAGTAATGAATTCGATCATGAATTTTATACCGATCCAAGATAGAGTATAAACTCTTACCTACTATATATATATATATATATATATATATATATATATATATATATATATATATATATATATATATATAAAACAAAGTCAAAATTGACAAAAGGAGCACGATGAAGTATTTATTTAATTATCATATATATATATCTATAAAAGCCTCGTGATGAGTCGGTTTTCAACACTCAGGCGTTCACGGTTAGAGCCTCAGCACATTATGGCTGCCGTAACGGTTAAGTGCTGTTATGAACAAAGTGAAGGGGGGTTGAAATGTTCAGCCATCAGAAATCCGTTGAGATTCTGTTTGATGGACCTGAGGTGCTCGGCTGTCTCGTTCCGAGCTTGTGGTTTCTTGGAGCATGCTTGAATGAGTTTAGCAGGTAAAATTTGATTATCCCAGCAAACCTTGCTTTTGATGGGGACTCGGATTGAATATCGAATAGGGTAAGAAATTCCTCTCCTTTGTAAATGAGACGATAAAATTACCACATTTGAAGTTTCCTCATGGATCGGAGATCTTTTGGATTGGATTGGTTAATGTGGCAGAAGATATTGATATGTTAACAAAGTCAACTTACCCTCAGTTTAGAAGAGGTCAAATTAACAATGACTGATGAAGGCTCTTCGGTCTCAGACTCACAAGACACGTATTCAATGCTTTCTGTTGATGACTGTTGATATTAGAGGAAATATGTATTTGTTAGATGATGTTGATTAAGCAATTTTGGTTGTGATTGATTGATTCCCAATGTTAAAAAATCTTTTTCTTAGACCGTGGTCAACGTTTGGTTGTTTCGATTGCCTCGATTTTTAAGGTTATGGATCAGTATTTTGATTGGAGGTATCGCTTGAAAATATCTTCTCTAATGGTCCGTTTTGAATTTATTTTAATATTGGTACGGAAGGATATATCTACCTATTAATTTCAGTGCTTTTTTTGATAGTCGTCGTTATTTATCCGCATTAATCATACACTCAAAAAACTGAAGTGCTATTTTTGATAGCACTTTCTGGGTGCTGAATTTAATTAGCACCAAAAGCGCTGTTTCAGCACTGTTATGGTGCTAATTATACACCACTTTCTGGGTGCTGAATTTGATTAGCACCAAAAGAGCTGTTTCAGCACCTTATAGTGCTAATTATACAGCACTTTCATAGTGCTGTCATAACAGGAAAGTGGGCGGAGCTAATTTAGATGAAAAGATGTTCAAAAACACTAAATTTGCTAGCAGAATTTCTGTATCTTTGGTTTTGAATTTTTCAGGCATTTGTCAACTAACATAACACAGTGCTAACACGTATTCATAATTATTTGAATTGGTTTATTTCATGCTTTTAACGCTGTAAACAAATATTACAGTATATTCCAAATTAGGAGTTTCGCAAATAAAGACTTCTAGGTTATTTTACATGTTATTACTCTTAAAGATTTAAAAACAACACTTTAAGATTTCTGGACAGCCAGAGGGTCGGGAGGACTTTAGAAAAAGTTTCTGGACAGCTCTTGCAAGTAGATCAACATAACGATCGTGCATGCTTTGAGCCTCTCGGCATATGGGCTCAGTCTTTGCCCTTTGAAGGGCGTACTTGTCCATTTTGGGACGTTTAGCTCCTTAAGGGAGCAGAACTCCTCAGGGAGTAATCGTTTGGTTTTCGCCCCTTGGCTCTTGGCCAGAGAGTCGAAGGGACTTTTAGAAAAAAGCTCTTGCAAGTGTTGTTTACTGCTGCACTTCCGAGGTGTTGTCTCTTATGCACCCAAAGAAGTGCTATGGTAGCACCAACGGTGCAGTCTCTATTAGGGCTCTTATAAGTGCTAAGAAAACTTCTTTAGCACCGCCCTTGGTGCTGTCTGGTAGCACTTATGGTGCAGTTAAGAGTAGCTCTTGCAAGTGCTCAAGTCCTGAACCTGACAAGAGTTAAAGAATTTTAGCACTTAAAGAGTGCTGCCGTTTGCACCATGTTGCAGTCCCTATTAGAGCTCTTGGAAAGTGCAGGAAAAACTGCTCTTTAAGTGCTGTTTTTAGCACTTCTTTTTTTACAGTGCACCCCCGTTCATCGCAACAGTAGAACCCATGAAGATTTGATGACTCAATAGTACAACTTTTCAAATTTGAATATCATCACATGATCTTTTCCGAACTTTAAATTTCTTTAAAGCAAGAGTTTGTACTACTCGAGGCATTTGCCCCCACCCCCCCCCCTTTTTTTTTACTACAATCTGTGAAAAAGTAACACCTTCCTCTCAAAGGCAGGGTATGTAATACTTTAAAAAATTCTTTCGAGATCATATTAACACGCCGATACCAATGTGTGGCGAAAGCAGGTGATGTGATTTAAACACAGAACATCTTAAACTATTCCCTTAATGCTGATAGTTTTTAAAATAATGTGAGTATTTAGAAATTTGACTTAATAGATATGCTTTGACAATACGAGTTGAAAGAATATGATTCATGTTGCAGCCTGCAAATATACAGTGAGTCTCCTCTTCCTGATGAGATGTACATTTTTAGACACATTGGATGGGCTCGATATGGGATTCCGAGACCAACTTAAGTTTCCTTGCGGAGCCATTTATACTTCTCGGTTTCACCATGGAGATTTTACGTAAGACTACTTGCCATGGTTTCTCTGTGAGGAAATGTACACTCCTAGCTTGGTCATAGAACAGGACCGGTGAAGGAACTTCACCCTTGAGTCATTTCAATCAAATTGAATTGACTTAACACCTTCAGCGCAACACGAGCAGCTGCACACCTTCAGTGAAACAGGAGTAGCTGAAGGTGTGTATTGTCACACTAGAGACGCGTTAGAGACAATTTCCTGGTCACAACATAAAGTTGTTCTTTGGATGCAAATTTCAATTTATGGCAGTACTTCAAGACCCAATAAATGAAAAGATGATGAACCTTATATGTATCCCCCAAGGTGTTTCTTTTATTTATTCGCGGTCCAACTATCGATAACATTCCTGGACCACAAACTGATTCAATTCTGAAATTAGGAGATAAATGCAACGTCATCACAGAGGCTTAAGGGCCCGAGGCGATCGCCGAGGTCCGTACAGCCGAGGTCCGCTCAGCCTCTGTGATGATAAATCAATCAAATAAAAATGCTTTAAATCGACAAAAAGATTGAATTTTCCACAAAATTTTACAGATCACATTTTCATTCTCCCAGCTAAGGTGGGGCTCTAATATGGCGTCATGTTTATTTTTAAGATGGAAGAGAACAACTCAAACCAAAGGAGGGGGGGGGGAAGACGCAAATATTTTACTTCTTTAAAAAAAATTCATTTCAAACTCAATCGTTTGAACCAAATACGCAATTGATAAAGCAAATACAATGTTTTTTCTGATCATTCTTCCTTTTGCCTGACAACTTTGCGTTAAGAGTCACATTAATTGGTAACGAGCTAGTGCAAACAAGCAACGTAAACACACACAGGACACCACTGCGTGATAGACAAAACACTTTATACACAGTCAGTTAGCTATGCACGCCCTGGGACAACTCGGCCCAATCATCTCGGCCCTTGTTCAACTCGGCCACACGACTGCCACAGTGACTGCATATATTGTGGGTTGTGAGAGGCGCGTTCGTTAGCTCTCACGGTGATAGGCGCGCGTTTGTATTCTGTAGGTATTCTCCGAAAAACACATACATAATGTAGTGCGAGCTTAAACAAAGCGCGTACTCTAATCCACTCAACTGTAAAGGAACTTGTCTTAAATTCATTTAAGACCGGACTGAAAAGGTTTCTGATAAGTCTGAAAGCGAAAGCAGGAAATTAAAAAAAGGTTTTAATGAATAGCCGGGTATGATTTCTATATACACCGTTAATGGTTATGTTTGCATAAGGGTCTATGAGTTTTAAATGTTCAAATTTGCCGTGACGACTTACAATTCTATGGCAGTGCAGGAAGCATTTCATGTCTATTGTATCTGTAGCAGAGGACAAATGCTTTCTGTGTGTACTTCCTAATTTCATATATTGAGAGTAATAAAATACAAGAGACAGATTACTGTACGATTATAATGGCGCAAACCTCATTTCAAGGGGTGGTGCTTCCATGAAATTAGCAGCTGCAAGGTGAAACGATGAAAATTACAAATTAACATTTTTTACTGCTTTGCGACAACTGCTTTGGACACGTGTTGAATTTTACACTTCATTTCTTCCCTTTTAAAGATTGGAACCGCTTCATAAAGCCTAATGTGGCAAACACCAAATGACTACAATAGGAGGGCGAAAAGTAGGGTTTTGCTAGTGAGAGCAGATTCAAGAGGAGGGATAGGGAGAATTGTATATTAGTACTTTAATGGCAATAAAGATCACATCCTAAATTCTAATGAAATTTTTATTTATGTGTGAATTTACAGTGAGATACTTAAAGATATCAAAACATGGGGTAATTACCAATATTTCCTCAGATTTTTCCTCTGAACACACCTCTTCAGTCTCCAAGTGAGTCCATTGCCCAAGTTCTTGCATATTTCCATCTTATACCAATGAAGAAACAATAGAAGGTATTTTTCTAAGCTGGCTCCTTAGAATCTTTTCAATTAATATCACGATATGAAACCAAAAGTTTCACAAAAATACGCGTAACAAGATTATGGCTATTAATACCAATTTATATGTTGAATTCCTTCGGCATAAGATTGATAATTTGGAACATGCCGAACAAACAAACTTCATTCACTTAACACTTCTTCAGACAATCATCCTTGTATACATGAAGTATTTTCAAGCTGTCCAACACAGTGATCATTATATCTAGTTTGTAAAAGCTTACATAGTATCACCTGGTCAAGCATGCATTTTACCTCATTTTTTGTTGTGGTTGACCGAAGTCAATGACTGTTAAAATAGATTCTAGCACAACATAAATCATCTATTGCCTTCACTCCAAACATCCCTAGCCAAGTATCTACCAAACCAGGGAAATTGTGAACCTTTTACCATGCTTTAGTCCGCTTTGCCCATCAAATTTGCCGATCGGCAATCAATTTTTACTAAACTTACGTTAAAGGTTCAATGGTTCTAACTAAATGAGGCATTACCGTCTTTTTATCATGTAGTCAATTACTGGACATGATATAGAGTTAATATGCATTGTTAACGATGCAAAGACAAACGTGGGAACTTACATGTGGATTTTTGTTCCAAAGTCATCTTTCGAAGAGAAATTCTGCAGAAACATCAATCTCAAAGCTCCAAATAGAAAATAAATGGATGGAGTATAATATTCCGAAAATATGTGAAAGGAGTTGTGCATAAACCAGCGATGTTGCTGTAACCTATAATGCTAAACAAATCTTCATTAAAATGGAAAATGTATTCATTCGAGAAAAAATTGCTCTACTCAAGTATTCAAAAACACATGAATGGTTATTAAAGATCATGTGGAAACAAATTTGTAATTGTTATTTGAAGTAAACATGCCAAGTAACTTCTTCCATACTTTTGGAATGCCTCGTTGTTGTTCTTACATGTGATGACAGACAATTGCAAATAAAACAACACATTTTAAAAATGTTTTTCTTCTTTTCTCTTTTATCTTTCCTAACTTGTTTATTCTCTCTCTCCTTTTGATCTGCTGTTTTCTTATTGCATCAATGTTGTATGTGTTTAGTCCTCTATCTACATGTCCACTAGCATGGACAACAATCTGCTCTAAGTCTCTAGCACCCTTCATGTGTATGCATACTGCACAACGAAATTGTGTTTCTTTGTAAAACACATGGCAAATAAAGTTGAAAAGAAAAAGAAAGTTTCGGAATTTAAATAAGCAACAATGCGATTATATTCATTTACCAACATTTAAAGATTTAGAACCATAATTTAACATTTAGCAATAATTTAAAGAGAACGATTAGAGAGGGTAACATGTTTACCTGTGAAATTTACATTTTAGCTGAATCATTGTGATTGCTTAAAATATTCTGTAATAAATGTGAAACACATAGCATATAATGAGGACTCGTTTACTTCCTGGAAAGCCATCAAGGACATGACAACAAAAAACTTTAATATCCTATGCACACTTTGTTTTACTCCGCACTAGAGTCCTTGGCCACAGTGCACCAGAAATTCTGGCTTATTGGCTTTGTAGCGTATACACATCTTGAAGTTTTCTGTCCTGAAATATATTTCAGCTTTTCCTTAAATTGAAGTTTGTGCCTTTTTCATGCTAACAGCTCTAGAGGTCTTTTTCCTCCCCGTTGAGAAGATGACTTCCTTAAATTTTAAACATATTGCGTAATTGGTCATGTGATTGCATCTGCAAGCCGATGCAGGCAGCGTGGGTGCTTACGTTCTGTAATTGACAAGGTGTGAAAATCAACTTCCAAATTTTACCTTCTTGTTTGCTTACACTTGAAGATAGACTGGTCAAGAAATTGAGATGTTGTAAAAAAGATCTTTCATGGTAAGCGTGACAATTATATGTGCATTTTTGAAGCTGTGAGAAGTTGCGCGCTGTACCCGTCGTCGTGATTTCGTGAGGCGTATGGGCAAGGACCGTGTACGGAGTATGTCCTACAGTTAAGCGCTGTACACGGTCTTGTTCAAGGACTTCCTGTATCTATTCTCTTCTATGAGTAGCATGTCACTCATTTAAGAATTTAAGATGAACAAGTTATAAAACATAGAAAGACATTACGTGAACACAAATGCAAAATATACACATACCCTTACAGATAAAACCACGCTGCGTTACATTTCGTCTAAAAATTCCTTGAAGAGAGTAGCACAGTAGTCAAACGACAATTCACAGAAGAAGTCAACATGCGCCGGCGAATATCACTCAACGCACAGCTCAAAGTTCAAGTAAACAAGATCAATTATTGCGCCATTGGGGGATTCACCGATTGCGAAATCACTCTTCTTCGGTGACCAAATTATACAACAGGTAAAAAGAACTAGATAATAAACTGTACAGGGCGTGCTACGGTAAAAAATAAAACCCGTGAACACACGTGGACTTTGCCGATCCAGCGAAAAATCTTTGTTCGATGCTGCCTCCCCATGGAAATCACAAGGATTTTCGTTTTCAAAACCACAGAACAACTGTGCATCGTGAATTTGCCTGATGAGTGTAAAATCACATATGATCTGTCCGTTTCTCAAAGAAATATCGTGTGAGAGTCTTGTAAGTAAGGGTGAGCACGTTTTTATTTCAATGTATGTACATTTCGTAAAGTTTGTTCCATAAGTGTGGACTCTTGTATCTTATTCGATTCCGACGCACCTCTTGCTTCCCTAAGCAAAATTCCTACCTCCTTGACTTAATCAATTATCGGATCATTGATTCGTTGTCAAAGTACTAATGTCAAGATACACCCCTTTAGTTGATTCGTTAACTGTTCATCGTCAGCGGTCATGCAAAAAAAAAAAATTGAACTTTAAGGCTTGGTTAATCGTCAGACTAAATATCATATCAGCAAAGGATTTCATTAATTTTTTCCTTTCGGACGTAATACTTATTGATTGGGAAATTTGCTAAAAGTGAGGTAAAAGGGTCTCGACTTGAAGACACTTTCCAGCAGACTACATGTTTGAATCACAATTGAAATAATTGTTCCTTTTTCTTACTTTAAGGATCGGTTACGTTTGTTTTAAAAGTACGTCCACCTTTCAACCATTCTACAGAGATTAATGGAATATGGGCAAATTTCCTCAAATTTTTTTTTTCTGTAATATTTGACGTCCTAATGCTACCTTAGATTTGATACTGTTGGAATTAATGATTACATTTTCCCGTATATCGAGAGTGACTCTAAAACGTACGTAGGGTAGAGTGTATTATACCAGCAGTGGCAACAGTTATACATGAATTGCATGCAATGTCAAACTAATGTGTCGCGATAACATCACAGATTTCCCTAATTGTCCTAAATCTCAAGAGAAATGTAACTTCCTGTGTTTGAACGCTATGCTATTGGGATTCAGCCATCATCTCTTGAAAAAATGCATATTTTCAAACCCAGTGAATTTTGCCGCCAGTCAACACAAACGCTATAAAGTCTTTTGGGCAATTCGCGGTCACATGTCAAGATAGTTTTTTTTTTCTTTTCCTTTTTTTTCAATTTTCAAAGTTTCATTTCATTGCCCCGATATTCTATCAGATTTTTAAGGGAAACAGAACGAAACTCCGCCGAAGCAACCATTCTCATAAAATAAGACTTTTTTCCTTCAAATTGGCTCCAAATGGCGGACACCTTCTAATGAAATCACAACTGATAAACTTACGCAGCATCTGAAAAGCGCATTCTAGACATCCTGCTCTATGGGTTAATGACACAACAGTGCACGGCCAGCACGTTTGAAAGTGAAAAAATCGCTCCGGTTGGCGAGGAACGTAATTGGCTTTACACAATATCCAGTTGACCGAAAACTGTTCTTTGCGAGTGTCTAGGTTAAATGGACCAGCTCTTAAGTATGGATCTCGTGTTTGCAATGAAGTTATAAAACAAGAATGTTCAATAATGAAAACAAATCTGAAAAAATGTGCAATAATATACCGAACATAATTGCTCAATTGAGGGACGGCTCTCAACTCACCCATCAAACATGTTTCCTTTTCAACAAACAATATCCCCAATAAATCACAGTTCATCCTCTTGGTCATTAAGCAGACACCATTTTCCTGGTATGCTAAAGGTAGATAAAATGTTGCAAACTTAACGGTGATGGTGGTAGACCTCTATCCACGTCGGGGGGGGGGGGGGGAATTCACCGTCGGTCTCCAACTCACAGATCCTGGAACAGTCACTACAAAGGAATAAGTGCTGTTACGGCCTCCTCCATTTCGATTTTTTTATATCGATTTCAACTTTAGTTTGTGTAGATACAAGACGTTGCAATGTTTGTTGATTCCTGAGTTAGTTCACATTTAGAGTATAATTTGCTTTTCTCAACAATTACAGCACAATCGGAATAAACTGCACAAGTTTCGTATTCACCTCTATATTGCTGTTCCAATGTGGTTCGAAGGGAAGAGAAACCAAAAGCGGCGTGTTCGATTCAGCCCTTCAACTCTCACTTCGAAATCCCTTTAACCCCTTCGGTCCCCAATTCCGAAGAGCTTTGGCTAATAATTTAGGACTGTACATACCTTTTGCAACCACATGTATCTCCCTCATCTCAGCCTTGGGGTGTAAGTGGAGTGATTTCTTCCCACTTTGAGAAATTTTTAAACATGTTAGCAACCTCAGTTGAAATCTGGTGCAGCATTTATAGCCAAAGATGTGTAGGAGCATTAATGATAGGGGTGTGATATTTTTTTATTTATAAAATTCGCTCGAACATCAGTGTCATGGCAAAGTTCATCATACTTATTTTTTTTTGGATTGAACTATTGGGAGAAGAATCCCCTTTGCCAACATTTCTCTTTTCAACTGTGGTGCTTAGATGGAAATTGGTACAATATTTATTTCTGTACTGGGTTCAGTATGTCTGAAAACTTACAAAGTTGTGCAAAAGAGTCAGTACTTCAGTTGCGATTGTGGTTTTGCCCAATGTTCTCCACAACTGCAGACTTCGAGAGGTTACGTCATGAATTGTGTCCTCGGTAAATTCGAATCTTTTCCGTTACGTTGTTGGATACCTGAAATTTCAAACGATCATTGCATGAATTTCAATTTCAATAACTGGTAATTTTGTTTCAAACATTGACTTTGAACTTGTATGAATCTGTATGAACCTGTATAGACTTGCCCCAAGTCTCTCGAGATATTCCCTCTCAGCTGTAAGGATTCTTCTCTGTCACTATTTCCTCTCTAAGTGTCACCCCTTTGACCTCTCCCACTGCACCTCTGCAGACAAACCAACTTCTGACACGCTCCTCTATTTTGGATGCATTGTAAATAAATGCCTGTAATAAAGTTGTGGTTCTAACCAGGAAATGATAACTTTCATTACTAATGTCTACACCCTATGATGCTGATTTGTAGCAGGTTGAAGCATTTAAAATCATAAAACCAAATGGCTTAGTGATCCCTTGCCAGTGAAATTGTTTGTTTGTTTTTTCAAATAGGACAGAATTTCATAAAACATCCACATGGTATTTATCAAATAAATCCAACCTTCTTACATTGAGATATCATGTACATCAGAATCGGAGATGTGGACCCTCCAACACTTCAGATGACCTGTGACCACAAAACACATGGATCCTATTCAATATAGTATATCACATCCATACACTTTGAGTGAAATGAACACTATTTAAGACTCCCAACTAATTGAAATATTGCTTAAACATGGTACTGAGACGGTGACCTCGTATTAACTACAACCATCACCACAAACAAGAGGAAACATTTACTCAATATGAGCCATCTGCATGTCAAGAATGAGGACCCTACAGTATAAGTTTATAAAAATGTACACTTGAATGAAGGAATGGGAGTTCAATCATGGCTGTATGGGACAGGGGCGCCGCAGACCCCCTCCGCAATTAGCCAAAACCTTTCTGAATCAGGCAGACTTCGGTGGCGCAGTCGGGCAGAGATTATGTCCTGGTTGGGAATCTGAAGTCAACGCCTCTCTGAGAGAAAGGGGTCCATATGGCCAAGTGCGATCATAAAAATGCTTATTCTCAGGGTACTACTTTTCTAATCAAGCATGGATGTAATCTTAACTCTTTGATGAATTGACTAAAATTTAACATTTTGTTGCTTGTTTATCGTTTTAATACTCGCTAAGAAAGGCAAGAGGACCCAAGAACATATAGTATTTACTGTATGGGGGTCTTGACAAGTTGACAGTGTGATTTTTTTGTATTTTAACTTGCAAGAAATTAATTGAAAAATTGATTGTATATTCATTGCAAAACAAATCAATTTCCGGATACAACAACCTAGAGACATAGCTCTGCCAGTGCCTGCTATGGGTGAAGTCAGTGTCTAAAGCAAAGGAGTGAGTATGTTATTCTAAGTCCATGATTAAAAGAAGAAAAAGAACACATATGAACTTAGCGTTTATGCCCATTGTGTTGAAATTGAAGGTCACATACAATACTTAACAATTAAAGAATTACAAGGTAGTTTTGGATTGCAGTTTTGTCAACTTGTTAGTGCATGAAAATGACAAAAGGGTATGTATGACAAAGGGTATTTGAAGATGTGAAAAGCATTAGAAACTAACGTAATTGTCTCAAATCACATCAAAATAGATCAAATTGACCATTTTAGAGTGTAACTTCTGATTTGAACATAATCATGCATACACATTAGCTTAGTATATTGTAATGTCCAGGGATCCGAATATAGGGACGTGCCATATATGGCTAATGTTATCATTGGTTTACGCAACCTTTTTTCAAGGACAATTGTAACATTAGATTATCCTGCAAGATTTATTTTGAAATTTAAAATTGGGTCATTTAAAAACTTCGGTGTATCGATCAATTAGGCCTACCAAATAGTAAAGTATTTAAAGACAAATTAAGAGATACTAAGTATAGGGTTAGTAAAAGAAATGTCAACATTGGGCAACATTCCACATTATTTTAGCACTTGGTGCTTCCAAAAACATTCAAACTTTGAAGAGAACCCGTCAAAGATACAGGCATAATTCCAACTGATTTTTCCTTAGGAAAGGTAATTCCCTAACTGCAAAGTTAAGTCAGGAGTTTTTGTTGACATGTCAAGCTACCTTTAAGCTTAAATTTTTCCTTTAAATTGAAAATAAGGAAGTACTGTAATGCCATTACTCTCCACATGTTCAGCATACTGTAATATAAATATCACATGGGCACTTTTGACATAGAAGAATGAAGTTGTGCAAGTTGTTCAGGATGCTTATTAAAGTTAAAGACCTCAGTTCACACAAAGAAGTATGACTAGGCCTATCGCATAAATATCTGTTAAAAGTACCATGGACTCTGAAACAGCACTTACCACTGCTCTTTCTGCAAACTATTCATTACTTTGAATGAAACTTCATAGCAAGACTGATTTACGGTAAAAAAATTTCACACATTAAGGGAGAGAAGTTGAATTCTCATCCCTCAACTATAAATATAAGGCAATAATATCTCACTCCGGGCCTAGTAAGTCGAGAGTTCTCTCAGAAAAGGAACCAAAATCTGTATGAAGTGCAACCTAAAATTGATTTCTTTACTGCTATCATATGTAGAAAGCTATTTAAAAGTTTTAACTGTAAGTTAAACAATGAAAGAATCTGGAAGGAAAACTCTCACATTTTTTTTCGTTTGCCTTTTAATTATTTAAATCAAAGTTTGAAAGCAAATACTTGAAGCAAATATAAAGTTCCGGCCAGGTACTTTTAAATGGATCCGGCCGGAACCGGAACTTAGCAAAATCTTGGTTTCGGTCGGATAGTTCCGATCGGATCCTAGTTCCTGTGAAACCCTACTATCCTCTTTCCACTTCAAATAGTTATAACGCCAATACACACTGTGCAAACTGCAACCCACATCGACCAACACACCTAGATCGGTAATGCCCGCTAACAAGTTTTTACACCCACCGCTTCGAACATTGCTACACTGAGTCATTGTAACGATCTTGCATGGCAGATTCTTGTTTATACGTTGTGTACATATCAACAAGGGGAGATCTAGCTTACTCGAGAGACTTGTAGCTTTAGCAACCGGAGACGTTGAATTTTGGGCGGTCCTGTTTTTAATAAGTAACCTCTGTAGCCAATGAAAAGCTTACTATATGTAAACAGACAGAACGACGCAACGTTCATCACACGATGATCTTAACGAATATCCAGCAAAAGTCGCACAATGCCGAAGAAGATTGGTTGATACAGTAAACTATCTTGAAAAGTATTCATCTGATTTCCAAGATGAATAAAACTGTAGAGAAGTTAAAAATGATGACTTAAACAGTTGCAAAAGATACAAGTCTCTCACGGCAGGCAGCAAGTTTGAACTGGCCGCTCAGCAGGCTCGTGTGTGTGAGCTGTGTACAGTCTTTGCGAACCGTTGTAAGCAGGTGTTACAGCACTCGCTCGTGGAAATTGCAGCAGCGGGGCAGTGAGAAGTAATCTGAATAGTTGCATAGCAGCACAATGCGATAGAATCACCGTGAAGAATAGGAACAGAAATGAAATGAAAGGTGGATGGAAGGAATACGTGAGAGACATGGGGCAAGTCTAGAACCTTTATGAATCGTGAGAGACTTGGGGCAAGTCTAGAACCTGTATGAATCTTCAAAGAATGAAATTTTAACTGTTCATTTCAGACGTATTGCTGGGTGTTAAATCTCGAAATGTTATCGGCAATCTCATACTTCTGAACTTGGAATATGAAACTTGTTTTGACTTTTCAGGCAACACTATATTACTCTCAATCTGTTAAAGTTTACGGTGATCGGAATTCCCCCGCAAGGCTCTTAACATCATCGCTGAAGCATTTTTTAATAACAACGTCAAAAACTTTTGACATTGGATAAAGTTAAGATTTTGATATTAAAAGTGAACATGTTTTCATTACAAATCAAATGCCTGACTATCAGATGAAGATATCAAGATTTAAATCAAATTTTGGGCTTTATGAACTTAAAATCAAAATGCTTCACTTTCAGAACACTTTCGTTCCTTTTAATATCAGTATTCACCCTTCATCGACCTTTTCTTTTTAGTTTCCCTGGTTCTAATTTTTGAACTTTGCAGGTGAAACGACCTGAATTTCGTCCATCCTGATTAAAGGCTTAGACAGATGCCCGATATAATTTTTTCGTGGCCCTTCCAGAATTAAAAAGAAATACACAAAATGGTAAAGTACGTAACACACATCACTTTTATAATCCCAAGAACAGAAGATACACATTTTGCTGACATGTTATGGAGTAATCGCGAAATTTGCTAAATGTGTTAAAGGAATCCACCCAGTTTTAGCAACCACTGGAGGGTCAAATTACATACCACATGACCTTCATGTGCGGAATGGACGTCTATAAGCACAAAGTGAATCAACTTTTGTAGTTCGCATCTTCGTTTCACAAGAATCATGAAGCTGGATAACAGTCGGAACGCTGACCTCCAAATTCCACCCTTAACGATCACATTTCAACAATTGAGTATTGACCCGGAAGTAGTTCAATACAAACCGCGCGAAACCTCATCTTCGTTACTAAGTGGTCGCTGTTAACTTTGCTGATGAATATTTCATGATATGTAAAAATTATGTTGCTAAATTTGGTACAATGCTGTCCTAAAATGGTCAGAGGAGTTACCAAAACTTACATGATGACAAGATACATCATGAATAATGAACGAGGACAAGCCCTTTCTGAAGCGACGAAACAGACCTAGAAGGTTGCTAGGTAAGACCGTCTCACTTTTTACTTAAGACATTTCCATCCCAATGGTCAAAATGTATAATTGAAGATGTTAAAGAAGTCTTAAGATGTACTTTCGTCTGGTGATCAAGTGTCATGACTGTTCACCGACGGTAATAATAGTAAATTTTGCTCCAAATTTTCTGCAGCTGTCGGTCTTCTTCATGCATAATGCTTATCGTTAGGGTACACTAACGGTGTATGAGTACCGTACTAAGGATAGGCTAGGCTTAGTTTTAACGTTACAAGTAACTACTGGGAGGGCGCCTGTGGGTGACGCCGTGTATCACAGTGAGATCCTTTTCATTTTGACGTTAACAATAGCAATATATATATATGAAGGGCCTGTGCATAACGTTACATATGAGTAGGCGAAACGGGGACCGAGTTTGGTCAAGTAATTAGGCTACAGACAAGCATCAGATAAACTACTAAACTAGGGTGGTCTTATGTTTGCACACCTAGTACCAGTACGTTACAGTATTACTAGGCCTAACTTAGGCTTCGTCCTAGGTAGCTACAGTAGCCTATGTGTTGCTTCTTGTTTAATGCATAGCCTTGGCCCTAGGCTAGCCTAAAAATAAAATTAATTGAACTGGGCTACCGAAAAATCCCGGATTTCAATGAGCAGAACATGTTGTTCAGTCATTACTGCCTGTACTTAATTGATTGACAAGTTGTGCAGTAGCAAACTCTCATTGTCTTGACTCCTGGTCTTTGTTGGGTATCAGATAATTTAATTTAGGTTTTTTGGGCATCGAATGTATAAGGTATTAGATTGATGGTTTTGACTGATTTATTTACTGTTACTTAGACAAACATCCTATGTCTTTGTCAAGCCTCTGTGGTGTAGCTAGCTATAGGTCACACTGACTCAGAGTTAAACCCCTTTTGCAACTCCTTGAAAAAGTTGGCATACAACAGTCTAGTATTGAGGGCTGGAATTTGAAATGAAACAAAACCAAACACAGTGAAAGGTAAAATTTCTTAGTATGACTTGGCTTGTTGCTGGGGCTACTTTCACTGTAACTAAGGTAAGGTAGGGGATGACAGGCACTAAAGTTAGTGCAGAAGGTACGTACCGCAGCCTAGTTCCTAACCTTGTTTTGAATGGTCATACTCTAGCACAGGAATTTACAGTAACTTTATTGAATTGATTGGGCAAAACTATTTAATTTAATGTTAGGCAAGTACTAGTTTAAATTAAATATTCTTCCAGTTCGGCCGTTGTTGATGGTTATACTATAGGACATCTCTCACCTTCGGAATGCACATGATCATTGCTAGTATTGGTAGGGCCAGTTTAGGAACAATATTTGTTAGGATAGCTACTGTGGGTGAAATTGTTAAGTTTGCCCAGCATTATATTTGTTTAACCAAGTAGTGGCAAGTAAATACCTACGAAAAGCATAAGTGTGACACATATTATGGAATTAAGCAATTTTCATGTTTTCAGAATCATTGCATGGAAAGTTAGTCAAACTGAACCGGTTGTTGGATCCCACTAGATATGCATGCCTTTTAGTTTCAGTGAGTCGCTTAGAGTGCATTGTCATAGATCTCACACAGAAATAGTAATTGCTAAATTGATACAATGAATCCATGTTTTTTTTTTTTTTTTTTTTTTGATGGTTGTTTCTTATTTTCAGTTAAACTGCAGTAAACTCACTGTCATTTGATATAATTTGATAAAGTCAGTCTAAATATTTAAAGCACAACTGTTATGTAGAGTAACTTATTGAAGTGGATTGTGCATTGAGCACTCATTTTTATCTTGTATTTTCTGCAACTGGTTTACAACATAGGATTAGGGATTTGTTTTTGATTGATTTACTTTTTAAGCTCCCTCTGTCATTTTGTACCTACTTGGCATTATGCAGAAGGAAACTTCGTGTGCTATTTACCATCCTTCTGTGGCTCCAGGTCCCTGTGCTATTTGCAGCAAACGTAAACCTCGGTACTGGCATGCTGCACAGGCAACTGAAAAGCGGCAACACATACTGCAACTATTAGAAGAAAGAAATATATCTGATCATTCTTGCATTTGTTATGCCTGCCAAAAAAATTATGAGGCAACAACCGCACCAAGAAGAGGCAGTCAGTAAGCGAAAGGCAAGCAAAGTTTGTCAAATTCCAAAATGTTCTTATACAAATGTGAGGGTCCATAATACCACATCAAAGACTATAAAGCCAGAAAGGCTGCAAGAGTTATTCCAAGTAAACCAAAAAGATGCTGTCGAAATGTGTAATAGTCCGTCAGGGATAGATCTTTGTCACATCCATTATAATGAAGCCCTAAGAAATTCTAGCAGTTGCACTGTTTGCTCTTCAGCGTCATCAGGCACCCTGCGAAGTTTTACTGAGACTGCTGCAATAAAACATTTTGTGGCAGAGAGAATGCAGACTGAATATAAGTCGGATGTCAATGCCCTTTGCAATACTTGCTACCAAGCTGTTTTGAGGTATAGTAGGGGTCCACAGTACAGAGATATGGTAAAGTCCTCAAAAGACCACCTCTCAGCCTTACTTGAGTCTTGCTTATCTTGGACATCAGAGGACAGGGGTGCCTATGCTCTTTCCCATACTGTCAAATATGTGGGGGGGGGGGGCATCTGTTGAATGATGAGCCTCTTTTAATGGAAATGGTTCACGAGATGTATTCTTCATTTTTCGATAATTTTCCCTTGTTCAACAGCCACAAGTGAGTCTGCCCAGAAGAAAAATCCTGTACAACTTGTAGCATATTTGAAAACAGTTAATGGTGATTGTATAGTATGTTCTCATGTAATGAACGAAAGGAGATTAGGTACCATGGTAAGGCGATGTAGAAGTGATGTTGTGTCATCACTCCATAAAGTTCTGTTTTCCTTGAAAAAACAAAATAGAAAACTTACAGAAGGGCAGCTCCCAGCCTTCCAAAATATCTGAGAACTTGTTTGCAGATATTGTGGCGGACATCTTACAGACTGCTTCTGTAGAAAGAGCTAAATATTCCATTGACAACGAAAGTCCTGCAAGATTTGTCTGTAATTTTTCTATTGAAAATGAGGTATCCAGGATCCCCCCCTCTTTTATGGAACTTTGTGCTGTTAAGTACCCTTTCAGATGTAGAGAAACGAGAAATAGGAAACTATAAGATAGATTGGAATACACACTTTTTGCAGCAGCTTCATCCCTCAGAAGCTGTCCATCACAAAGAAAAACCCTAAAGCGTTTTTTTATTTGCAATTCCTTCCTTAACACTTGCAATGACCAGTGCTTTACACTTCTTCATTTTACCCTCTCAGATGTAGTTGACCGGTTCACAAGTCCATCCTCATTGTGTTTTCGGATTCTGTCTGCTTTTGGTATAACTGTCAGTAAGACCACTTTTCAACGATTTCAAATTGCTGTGGCGATAAACGAAATGTCAAAAAAAAAAACGTCACTTGTGACCAAAGGATTTGCAATTGCTTATGTTGATAACATAGACCGCAGCAGTAGTTACGCAGCAGTCTCTGCTTCCAAATGTGACAGGGGGTTCCATGGTACTTCAGTTCAATCAGTAGAACCATTGCCACACACTGTAGACAGCCCAGTTCAAGAACCCATTCAACCTATTTCAAGCAGACGGGCCACATTGGTAGATAAAGATGCACTGGAGCTGTATCATAGAGGGTCCTCTTCCCTCCCTCCCCAACCCCCACTTGCTCCAAACCGTTCATTATTTAGATATACTTTAACTCATTTTGCATGTCTGAAGCTGAATTAAATGCTTTACGTAAAGTAACACACTCAGTTTTCATGTACATGTTTACTAAATTTGTATTTGATTCAGAAAAAATGTCTTTTACTCTTCCAGACCTCAAAACAGCTGTTTCCTGTTTTTACACAAATAATTCTGTACCATCTACAGTTCATTTCACATGCATTCTTTCAGAGCCAGCAGATAATGCTGAAACTATACGGCATGTTCTGGATATTTTGCATGAAAAGCATGCCATTGGCAAAGAGACTCAGTACCTAATTGTAGCCGGAGATGCAAAGACATACGAGCATTTGCTATCTGCTAAGCGTTTATATGGTGATGACCTCAATTGGCTTTTGCCATATCTTGGGGAGTGGCATCTTCTTAAAAATTCACAAGGGCCATTAATGAAAATCTACCTTGATGCAGGTTTAAAGCAACTGTTGGGGTTGTTCCATAAAGGTTTTACCCATAATGCAGTGGCAAATGCTTCAGGGTTCAGAAAAACCCATGATTTCCTGTTGCAATCTTGGGAAGCCATGTATAGACACCAACTGCATTATTTTCATGCCAATAGTCAAAGTTCTGACCAATATCAAAGCTTGTATTCTGCCATTGCCACAAAGCTCACATCGTACAAATCAGAAATATTTCGGCACCTGTCTAGTGACCTTGAATTGGCTAGTACATGTTTTGAGGAGTTTATCTCTTTCTTTCACGTAATGGGCCAGGCAGATGCAACATCCCAGTTTTGACTAGATTTTACCCACAGAGATATGTTGCACTATGCATCACTATTTCCAGCTGTAAGACTAAGACAGTTCCATTTGTGTACAGCTTCAATTCAGAAGCTGGCACCGATTTTTCATGCCATGGATCGGCCCAATTATTCAAAGCTTGTACCTTTTCATATGGCACATATTAAACAATTTCCTCCAGATATTCTTAGCCATATAGAAAGAGGTGCATTTGCTGTGAGTATATCTGGTTCACAAGGTTGCTGTGTTGCGTTGGATGAAGCACATGAAATGATAATTAATAAGGAAATAAAAATGGCTATGACCTCAACGGGAATGGGAAGTCTTTCACGCTTGCTCCATTATTTGCCGTATCGTTCTCAACTTTTGAAAAATTTGAAATCAGAGATTAATATCTCAGAAACCATTGACAGTGAGTCCCAGTCTTTTCATAGATTGAATGAAGCCAATGTTTCTAAGTATCTAGCAAAGTTACAAGAGGCAGATCACCTCTTCACTGCAACGAGAGAACCAGAAAATATTAGCCACATATTTACAGGGGAAGTGGCTGCACCCATTGTTTCAAGTGACCTGAAGACATTTTATGAAAAGGGTGAACAGGATCTTAATGCATACATCAGGTGTGTTGTTTTAAATTCATCTGGCCAGAAACCTCCCAAGAGGTCACGTAGAAACATTCGTACATTCACTGTGAAGAAAAAAACAATTCACAAGCACAAGCTGGACATTAAAGACCATAAATTACAAATAGCTTCATTAAGGAGACAATTAGCTTTATCCAAAGCATCACAGCAACCTGTTCAATCCCTTATGCAGTTTGTTAGTTTGCCACGTGCAATATGCACTGTGGATGAATTACCAGTGAAGGCATCCAAGGCAATCTCCGCAAAGGAATTTCAGAGTCGCTATCCTCAGTGTTTTTTCACAGCTATTTCTAGCGAAGTAAATGATACCACTTGTTACATCATTGAGGGAATGTTTTTGATCAACTACCCTCCTCTTAGGGTGCACGGCACATTTGGGGAGTATGCCACTTTTTTGTATAAGCGATGGGTTCAACGTTCAATTAACATTTACAAAACTCAGGAAATTCATATAATATTTGATCACCCTCACAGGCATGGCATAAGCCCCAAAGATGTAGAGAGAAAAGGGAGAAGGTCTGAGGCAGTTGGCTGTGATGAGTACTTAGTAATATCTAAAGAAATGTCATGTCCCAAACAAAAGTGGAACCAGTTTCTATGCAACCCACTTCAAAAAAGACTTGTTGTAAACTTTCTTGCCACTGAACTGCTCCAGCTGCATATTCAAAGTAGTGCAGATTCAAACGTTGAGTTAATTACTGCAGGGGGCTTTGATGGAGAGTACAAAGATCAAGCTTTTGCTGCACGCCCCTCATCTGAAATTAGAAGTGTTCCAAGCCTTAAGTCAAACCATGAGGAAGGTGATTCCCGTGTATGGTTCCATGCAAAAGTGACTACATGTAGCAAAGTTATTATTTATTCCCCAGATAGGGATACATTTCACGTTGGACTACCACTACCACCTCAAATGATTGATAAAGTTACCATTGTGTAGTTGCGTGCAGCAAAAGCTGATGACTTGCATCTTCACATGAACCTATTTTTTGAGGCTTTGACAAATGACCTGCAACTGCAAAAGCTTGGTCCAAATTTAAAGGCAAGCATTCCTGCATTTATCCAGATCCTGTACATTGTAAGTGAATGTGACTTTACGGCATTTTTTAAAGGGCACTCCAAGCGTAGTTTTTTTGCAGACTTTCTATAGGGACTGTGAATTTATTACTGCATTGGAGGGAGGAGGTAAACTAAATGATTATTCTTCTTCCAATTGGGAAAAAGGCCTGTTGTCATTTTATCGACTAATTGGCACAGTGTATTTTCGTAACTTTAGCAGTGCTTTTCCACAAGAGTCACCTTGTGAATTGTTCAATGAGGTTTGTGTAGATCCTACTTCCTTGAATGGGCATCTATTATTCTTGGAAAAGATTCGTGAGGGGCATTTTCACAGAATATCAGATTAGTCTGAATGGATCCCCTCTCCTTCAGCACTTAGACTTCACTGGCAAAGATGTTGTTGGGTGGCTGGGTTGTGGGCTCAGGCTTGTAACAGTGATGTGCTTGTTCCCCTTGTTTCATGTCATGGGTGGTCCATATCTGATGAAACTATTAGGTTTGTGTGGGATTCCAAAGATAATATTTCAAAAGTTGACTCAAATCAGAGAATGCTGAAAGTGGGTTGTAAATGTACACAAGGTTGTGTGAACAACCGTTGCAAATGTAAAAAGAAGCAGAAAAACAGTGTTCTCTATTTTGCATGTGCAAGAATTGTCAAAACAAGTCATTAGAGGTAGACACCTCAGACCGATCCCGTGTGCAATCGTCACCCAGTGACAGTGATTCTTCAGAATTTTCAGAGAGCACTTCAAGTCAGTCGGAGTCTGATGAGCTTTCTATTGATGATCCTACAGAAATACTTGAACGTCCTCTAATTGTTGAAAACTATTGGGAGTTACCTGTTGATGTTGAAATGCCATCCATTGAAGACACCGATGAAAGTTTGGTACAGTTTACATGTTGATTGGTTCTAACTTAAATTTCCTGTTTTTTTCTCCCTATACAGAGGATGACATCCGCGACAAAGCATCAAGGGTTTGTATTTCAGAAGCTTACTCATTTCATGGAGGCAAATTTTAGGAATGGGTGGGGGTTGGGGCCCCGGGGGTTCCATATGTACTATAAAATGTGGAATGACACAGGGCCTGAATTTACCGCATGCTTAATAGAGTACATGTATATACGCATGGAGAACAATTCGTATAAAAGAAATTCCTCAAAAATGTGTGGGTGGGTATTTTAAAATCACACGCAACCAATGTTAGTTCTGAGTATTAGAGAAGAGCAGTTAAATGGCTGTGTGTGTCAGCTTCTTAATTCGGAGATCGATTTGACATGTTTTTTACTGTATCAATATTGCTTTGGGGTGGTAGGTTGTTGCCACGAAGTATCTGAACATCAAAATTGCCGCTAGCCAAATGTGAATTGTGGGAGTTTTAAGTAGATGAGGAGGGGGTGGGGTATGTGGGGGTAGCATGAACAAGACTGCATAACTGTTTGGACAGGTAGAAAGATTTGGTACGTGGGAGTCTTCTTCCCAGGAAATTTAGGGTATTTGGAAAAAATTTTTTGGCAACTGGAGGGAAATTAACACTGTTGTACATGAGTATACAAGAAGTGGTTGAGGTAAATCCCCCTTATGTAAAAAAGAAAGTTTCTCCAGGTGTGGGTTGGGGTATCTCCTTTATATGTAAGTCAACCCAAACTGGAAATTTTTGGCATTTGGATGGACATTTTACTTTAATAAACAGGAAAGTTCTGGAAGAATCATGGGAAATATATTTCTTTCTTTGGGAATGGACCGTAAATATTTTTTGCAACCCTGGTTGGGAAGGTGGGGCAGCAGGGGTGTGCAGGATGTAACATTTGCTGAACAGATTGGTAGGATATTTTTCATTTGATTTCACCTGACTGATGTGTTGTTGCTTTTTTATTCTTGTACACGATAATTGTGTACATCTCTTTCTAACAGTCATATTGTACAACATGCAGTTGTGTGATGAGAGTGACTTAAAGCCATCTGTATTCAAATCATTTTGTGCTATTTACTTAGAATTCGAGAGAGAGAGATTTTAATATGTCAGTAACTGCATTATATAAACACCTTGCGAGGTGTCATTCATTTTGCTTTTGTCATTCCATATGTTGGGTATTCTTTATCAAGTCCAAAGAACTTTTTTAGCCTTGCAACCGTCCAAGTTTTCAGTCTTATTTTTTGATAAGTATTACAGTATGCAAGAGATATTTACCTCACTAAATAAGTATATCTCTGGGAAAATATTGTATGTGTAAAATGCAGCTGTCTCTGAAGGATTTGTGTCAGTGTATTCATGTTGCTGTATTTCACACCTCAACATCCATGTTATTTAATTTTTATACTTTCATTTTTACTTTGAAACCTTGTAAACCAGTCTATATGTTTTTCCTTTACATAACATGGTGCTCTTGCCATCTTTTGTATTTATCATTTATTTTCTTCATATATACACATTTTATTCATTGCATCTTTCATACATATATTTTTGCTACAATTTGGTTCTTTCACGAGCTTCTTTCATGCTTTTAGTTTCTTTAAAGGGGCTCACTCGCCCAAAGCAATATAACTGCACAAGATTGTGTCTGGATAATGACGAGTTTTGAGTTATGATGGAGTTAAGTGTTCATCACATGCCATGTTTATTTGCCATTGTTACCAAGAGATTTTTGTTTCTGCCTCATTACTTATAAGATTGGATATTGTGTACTGATTATCTTTCATGCCAAAGTTAGTGTCAAATTTTGTTTTTTTTTTCCTTTAATTATTAAGTTCATAACATTGCAATGTTTCCCATCATCTTCAGTTCAATACGCAATAACAACCTCCTAAATACAGAAAAGTATTTGTGAGTTCTGCAGCTCATTTCTACAGTTTGTTTCCCTGCAAGTAAAATGTTTTTGAGCTTTCAGTGTTGTTGTTTTTGTCCGCACCTATCGCTTTTTTGAAATCATGGCTACTCTACTGCTCGAACGGCTTAGGTTAATACCTTAATTTACCTACAGTTCTGTTTTGTGAATGAGTGTATTCAATGTGTAGAGAGCATTTCTAAATCACTCTCATATGTGCAGAAGTATTTCTTCAAGTCAGAGGAAAAGGAATTATACAGTGTACAAAGAAGTACCACTCTCTGTGTTTTTATATTTTGCCTCGTGTTTCTTTATACAGGTCAAAGGCACTCTCACAACTTTGATTGAATTAGTCATGTGTTATATCATTCAACTTCTTTTTTTGTTTAGCAGTGACAAAGCAACTTCTTTTTTTGTTTAACAGTGACAAAAATACTGGCGTGATCTTTGCATTATTTTATTCAGCTGTCACCCCAAATTATGGCTTTTATCTTGCATCTCTTCAAGAATAATGGTGACTGCCTTATATTCCGACACGGGTGTGTTCCCACACCCCTAAATTCCGACAGTCTCTATATTCATCTACGATTGAGATGCTGGTACATAGGGGTATAGGAACAAAGCCCGTGTTGGAACGTAATGAATTTGTGGGAATATATGGTTGTTGGAATATTCTGCAGGGTTGTAAGTCAGAAACATGACTGGTTCAAGTTATGTTTGAGAGAGTTGTGCGTATGCCCTGTGAAATAGCAATTTATTTACCTTGTCTAAGTAGGTCATGAAATAAGCATTTGTATGTTTATACCTTGCCCCCCCCCCTTTCATCCAAAACGTATATCTTAACTCAGTATGCCATACACAGTTTCAATAAATGCTGGCAGCTGTGCACATAATAAGCTCTCATCCCACCCCAGTATAAAGTTTGGTCATCTCGGCTTTGCAACCTTTCAGATAAAGATTGACAATAATACCGCAATGGATCAGATGGTATGTGCTCTGGCCACATATTGATTGGGTGAGTGTTATTTTCTTTAATTATGGGATTTATCATACAATATGATGCCCACTTATACTTGCAAAGAAGATATTCGGTGTACTAATGAAACCAAAAAAGCCATGATCTGTCAATGTTGATGGAATAGGTAAAGCTCTGCCAGTGCGGGCCAATGGCCAGGCATGGTTCTGAAGGGAAAGGGGCATAAGTTTCAGCAGACTCCAGGGGCACGGCCACTAGCATATGGGGAAGTGAATGGAAACATCAAAAGTTGGGGACACCTGAGAGAAGAACAGAATTCAGGGGGCTTTAATTGACTCTCCACATACCCCGTTTGTCTATTGGCCTATGTTGAACAATAACATGGTTATATTGCCATTATTTTCTGGAAAGGGAGTGCATGGATTGCTGGTCTGGTGATGGGGCTTAGGGTAAGGACAGGAAGTTTCCCTTCCCCCTCAAGGGTTCTGCCCGACACTCCATCATTTGATGTTCCCAGTCTTTCTATTATCCCGATTTGATGATTATTATAAGGTTCATTATTCCTGAGGTTTCATGTTCCCAGAAGTAGATTCAGGAACAGTGGACACTGGGGACAATTGGCACACTCCCCTCCCCCACGAAAAAAAAAAAATATTTCAAGGGTTTCAAATGTGTCTGTGATGGAGGAGTGGAACAAAAGACGCGGGTGTGCCATGGAATGTTTATCTCACACTCGATCAAGAATAATTTGTCAAATCATGTGATGTACATGAAATGGGGTTATGTCAATGTTCCCGGTGTTCGCTATTTCCAAGGTTCAATGTTCCCCGGCGAATCTTGGGAACACCCGCATGTCTGGAAACATATTGAACCCTGGAAATAACGCACCCTGTAATCATCGCCAAATTTTCGGGATGGTACGAAAATTGGGAGCATAGAACATTGGGAGCATTGAACCCCGAGAACATTGGGTAGACCCCCATGAAATCAGAGACATTCTGGACACTTTAAACCCACCCACCCACAACACGACCGTTTCAACCCAGCGAAAGGTCAACAATGAGTTTCCGGTAGATGTCTGGCAACCCTACCTAGTACCAGAACATTACCGCCTTGACAACGATTTCATAAGATGGTATGTATGCAGCCATATTTAGTCACTGTTTGTGCTCTCTCCCAACCCCACAAAAAGTGAAGGATAAATGACCTCCCAAGTGATGGTGTTGGAGCTGAACTGAACTTGCCTGTTAACCGTTTTGGTATGCATGTGCCTCTCAATTAAAAAAGATAAAATCAGGCTGCTGCTTATTGGGTAGGATCATTTTGGTATGGGATTGGCAGGGTTTTTGGTTATGAATTCATACATGATTGTGTCATATCAAACTCCCCACCCCTCCCGGCCGTTTGTAGCAACTGCAGTTTAGCAACGTGGAGCATCCCATGTATTTCTTGTTTTATCATGCACGGATCTTTTGGGGTGTTTCCATAGACGTACGAGGCAGGGGTGCAGGTAGAGGGGGGGAATGGCCCTCCTAATTCCACACTGAAAGATAAGTTTGACTGCTCAGTAGTTAACGATACATGCTTTCAGACTGATCAGTTTGCTGAATCATTGTATTCTGAATACACTTGGATGGGAACAGAGGCTATTTATCGCCATCTTCCGTTGTTCAGGCATTCAATGTTAACTTTCAACAAAGCATCCCTTCTTGAAAAAGAGGTTAGTCAGTGCACTCCTCCACAGTGGAAACGAAGTATTCAACACAATAATTATGCAATGCAATACTGTGCATGAGCACGGCGGTTTGGGGCTTGTTTTATTGGTATGCCACCTCGACATTCTTGCTTCAAAATGGCCGTTGTTTTCATGATGTTCGGTGGCCGTATGTAAAACGTGTGTGGCAACGCATCCCCATGGATTTCGTCTTCAAAATTGCGATTCATGTTGTCAATGAGTAACTAAGGTTCCTTTTGATGATAAATTTGGTCGTGTTTAAGGATGGAGTCGATTGTACGACCACATTCTTTAGTCGTTGTGGATTGTACTTTACAATCATGCTTGGATTTGATGGTGAGTTTCATTTTCCGATTTTAACGATTCCCTCGCGTTTCTCGCGAGATGTTAGGGTAAAACCTGCCTTTCTAATGTGGTTAATTTGTCGGCGTATTTGCTTTGTCAAAAATGGTGATATCGATGTTCAAATTTGATACATGTTATTTGCGCTTAAGGACTACGTTTAAAATTTTGTGACGTCACAATTCCTTGAACATAATGAGGGTCGCGAGGTCGGCATTCCGACTGGATAAATGAAGCTGCATTCTGAGATTTTTTTCCTAAACTTTAAAGCATACGGAAGAAGTCCACTGTTGCATATATATTTGGAATAAAGAAGCTAAGATCAAAGACTTTCCAATAATTCCATTTAGGCACTATGCCAGTTTTACCTGCACTTCAAACATCAAAGACACAATGGTTGCAATACGGACCCCATTGTTATAAATTTGGTAAAGGTGGTTTGACATTTCTATGATGTTATTGCAGGGAGTTGCTAGAGAAGGAGATACAACGAACATTTTTTTTCAGATATTATGTACTTGAAAAGGACTGTATCTTTTGGGGTGCCACTTTGTGATTGACAGGTCATTAGTTTCTATTGTTAAATTCCTTAGGACTTAGTCCTTTTAATGGCGATCTCTTCCATTCTTTTCCAAGTAATTCCCAAACAAAGGCATAATCTTTGTATGCTTTGATTCGGAGGTTTGTTTCCGCCCGTGGCGGAGCGTATAGCAAGAATTTCTTTAGAACGACTTAAAACAAAGGTTTAAACCATATGCTTCAATTGTGCACCGTTTTTCGCTGGATGGAAACATTATCCAAGTCTATACTTTCACAGCAAATGTTGCTGTAAATAAAATGTTACATCGTGTCTCGGGTTGCGTCGAATAATATAAATTTTGCAACTTTGTATGACGGATGGCAACGAACTGTTTACAATTGGGGTGTAAGAAAAGTGTCCCTTCACTGGAATTTTAATGCTTACCTACCTTATCCTTGTTAATCGAAGCATTGAGATAAGAATTTTGCAGATAAAAGCAAGACTACCTTCGGAAACAAAAATATCTCAAAGTGACTATGAAACATTGTTTGTCCTTATCCAGCAACTAACTGCCTGGTTGTTGCTAGCACCTTATTCGCAAACATTCCAATGGCTCAGGATTCTTTTTCTAAACATTCCAAATGTTATTTAGTGGTGTATTCAAGAGGAGTGGAACGTCGGAGACAGCCCAAGCTAGCCCCAGAACGGTCTCCAATTTTTTGTTGGATGAACGTGAATTTTAGTTAGAGTTTGGATTGGATGTAAGAAGTTAATGCGGGTTTATTGATACTTTCCATTCGCTCAAAATATATATATATTTTTTTTTTGCTCTTTAGTCGATTTTCATGTAAAGAGGACCGACAAAACCATAAACTGAGAATCTCGTTCCTAAGCATAATATTTTTTCCTGCCCCAGGTTATTACACCATGAGCTCACTTGATGAGCCTTGACAGCGTACCTCCGGTGATCTAAGAGGTATTTGTATACTTTCTGAGAAGCTTCGACCCAAAAAATGATGGTGTTACCACTCTTGGGTTCGGAGCCGGTATAAAAACGAGGGCGCTGCGCTGTCACGGCACCAAACACGCGAAAAAAAAATAAATAAAAGTGGATCATCAATTAAACCGATTCTCTTTATAAGGTCCCAACTGTATCTTTCTCAATTCGTTCCGTCTGTTCTTTCGATTGTTCTTTCATTTGTTCTTTTCGATGGCTAAATATGAGTTAACCCTTTACCGTTGTGCTCCAATCGGGGCATATCTGCGCGCCTCGGGAGTGGGCGGAAAAGCGGACGTAGCCCGCCCCGCATCGGCTTCCGTAGGCCGTTGACCCCGTGACCTTAAACTATTGTCTCTCTCGTTGTTGTTGCCGAATTTTCGGGTAGCTACTCGCAGTTTCGAGCTCCGCGTGAAACAGTAAAGATGGGTGACAGCCGAGCTCTCCGCATGGGTCCAAACGGACCCAAACAACGGTAAAGGGTTAAGTAAATACATACAGGTAAAAGTAAAAGAAACCAAGGTGTAAATTTTACAACAAACATTTCAACTTTTCATGTAATCCTCTCTGGTAAAAACATATATTTAACATTTATTTGCAATATGCAAATTTCATATGTCAATCGTAATAACAAAGGTCAAACGTACAAATTTACTAGTGACTAGGGGATTAAAGTTACAGAGAGCGACTAGTCTAAAGTCACTTCTCACAATACAATAGGGATGGAACGGTATGCCCTTCAAGTGCACTAAATTCATCTCTCCTTATTTCATAATAGAAATTGCTATAAACAAACTGCTTACGTGAATATGACCGCTCTGAGCCTTAAACACTTCACTATATCTAGCCCGCATACTTCCACCCTATAACACAAATATGTTAATTAAAGAAAGAACAAATTTCCCAACTGAATTGGGCTGTGCAAACTAGCATTGTGGCTCTTATCACCTGTTTTATCTTCTTGACCACTCGACGGGTCAAAAGGTCACCAAAAGTTTCGTCGCTGACGAAACTACTCTGCGTTAGTGTTTCATGGATATTCATATCGTAAAGGCTGAACCAGCGCGACCCCTTCCTTAGAACAGGTCAAGCATAGACCATAAATTATCTTAGATGGAAGATTCCTTAATACTTAACGAGCATATGTTACCAATACGTACGTGTGAATACAATGTATGACATAAGCATCAGATTGTCCAAATTCTCCCCAAACTAGTTCAATTGGACAACAAAGTAGTGAATAATAACATGGGTTTACACTGCTTTCGTCATATAAAATCGACAACTTTTATACTGAAATAGTAGAGCGAAATTCGATAACGAAAATTATTATCTGCCGCTCACACGGCCGAACTACTAACTACAAATATACTATCTGAAACTATGACCGCATAATGGTGTCTCGAAATATCGAGACACATTTCAATTTAGTTATGTAAACGACTTTAATAACAATTAATCAAAGCACAACTTACTCAGGTAGAGTAGCATCTGAAGACAATGTCTACATTTGACAAAGATGCCCGAAAATCCATTGCAAAATTTCGATAAATTTAACAAGAGCACAAGTTGCACGTTGCCCACGGGCTTATTCAAACAGTAGTGTCGCATAACCGCCGTTCGACCCACCTCACGAAATCGGCCTCTTCAGCAAAATAGGGCGGTTCAGATAAGCTACGGAGAGGGGGCGCGCTTCGACGCCTGACGTCGCTAACAGATGGCATTCTGCGTAGAGAGTTTCCACAAAGCGCTCCCATCCAATTTTAAATGCTAAGGACATACTTTGGTGCGAAACAGTGACTTTTCCATGCACACACGTGAAGCAAGGACTGACTGACATAAATATTGTACATGGTTGGCCTACCTAAAATAAATTTACCCACATGCCAAATCTGGCGATTAGGGTACAAGTTATTATCTATAAAAGTTTTTGAAAAGGAGACGAACCCAGTTAGACGGTTCTATTGCCAAGTCCCCCCCCCCCCATCTGCTCCCCCTTCACTCACAAAGAAAAAAATCTTGATCGGCAGCCTGTGTTAATGCGTTGCTTTTCTTCACAATCTAGTAACTTTGCCCGTAAATATGACATCTTAAAAACGTTATCTGACGTTCATCCCAATGTCCAATTGTTTGACATTACAATTCATTCTCAGTTCCTTTTACCTTGACGGAAAAACATTTTTCTCTCACAGAAATCTTGCAACACCGGTATGGTTATGACAAATGAAAGCTTTTGTTGTGACTAAGACAGTTTGAAACAACATTCAAAAGCATGAACTTTTGTTTCCACACTAGGTTCGTTTTTTCTTAATTACATATTATTTTTTGATGATCATCTCATTAAAGTGTTTTAGACTCAGATCCTTCATCACAATGAAACCCGCTTTCTGTGGGGGAAGGGGCAGGGTCCAAAATGATCTTTTTAATTGCGGTTGTTCTGATATTAACATTTCATCTTTCCTCGATACTAGTTATTCCATGCATTCCTGCCAAGTACATGAATAAAACCTATAATCAGGGATATCTCATTTACTGTTTTTTTGATAACGATTTGACAATGCTACTTTGGATATTGTGAGGGTTATATTAATTTTTGTACTTATCGAAGTGACCAATTTCTTGTCTACTGCAATTTGATTAAATAAAGAAATGATAATTCAAATGATAATAATCATGTTGACGTCATGCAATACGACTACGCTTATGACAACTTAAACCGTTAATTCAATGAATTTTTACACTTGGAATGATATCTATCAGTTCAATGATATTAAAGAGGTTCATGAATTTACAAGCATTGTCAAAACCCCTTTTAAGTTCTTAGTGAATTTTAAATTCACTGTCGTTCTCCATGAATTGGAGCAGGTATTGTTCATGATGTTAAGATCAATGAGAAAATTACACAAGGTATTCCTTACGAATATGAAATACTTTTAAGCGTTATTATACAATTTTTAAAAGTTGGGTACATTTTCAAAAGGAAAAAAGCTTCACAAACGCTTTTACCTCCTAGAAGAATGATGATTGTGATTTGCTGAAAGTTTTGATGACAAACCAGGGAGTTGCGGTTGCAAGTCCCAGGTCAAAGTTGGGTCAAGAATATTCTTTCATGCAATGGCTCATTTTCGTTTTTTTTTTTTTTTAATGTTATAAAATAGCTCTTCAAATACATGACTGTTCTAAATATTCTTAATCATTTTACTGAATGTTTGGAAAATAAAAGATGTTACTATCGTTATTTCTCTTGATGTAACTAACGCGTTTGGTACGATAACTCTAAATACATTATAAGGATGCGGTTATAGTGTACGCGGCGAGTTACCCTAGATAGGCTACACTGTCAAGTAACTAGCAGACAGAAGTCAAATTGCAAGCATTAACGAGGAGATTTATTTCCCCAGTGATGTTTCATGTGGAGTTCCCCAGGGATCAATTTAGGACCCTCCTGTTCTTATATTCATGTTTAATATTTCAACTGGTATCTGTTTTACCTTGTTCGTCGATGATACCAGTATTTTTGTATGCATTGAAATTACCGATGTAATTGCAAGTGTTTTGAGAAACGAATTGATTCTTATATACAACTAGTTAAGGATTTAGCAAAATATAGCTACATATAGGTCAAACTAAATACAGTTTTTCACCCCTACCCGCATTAGTAAAGTGATGAAATGTAAATAGAGAAAATTAAAGTGACCTTGTATATAAAATAAATTTTTCGGGTATTTCTCTCTACTTGAATCTCTCTTAATTAAAGCACATTAACAATGGTTGTCCGAGACTTTCCAAGGCTTTATGAATGTTCTTTAGTGCTGGCGGTTATTTACCAAGGAAAAGTATGACAATTTTGTGTCAATGATTATTTAATTGGTTCACGACTTCCTCATTTCAGTATTTCTTGGGTAATAGCCATCCGACTTTCCGTAATTGAGTTTGTCTCCATCAGACAAAATATTTTACAAACTTTACCTAAAGCCATCCACCTTGCTCCCACCACAAATCTTTTTCCTCTTCCTTTTTTCATCTCATCTCTTTTTTTCTTTGTTTAATCGTAAATATAAAGTAGCTACCCTTATACACAAGTTTTCTAATGTTGTCTGCGTTTTCTCCTTTTACGCTTTGGCTTGCCTTGGCATTTCCGCCGACCTCTATATCGGAATGTACTGCTGCAATCTCGGAGTAGGTAGGAGTCGTTTCCTACTAGGGATACATTATCTGGTCGAAAAACATTTTGTAATAACCATAATGTTACCAAAGTTTGAATGGCTATGTTTTTAAATCTTAAGAGAACATCTCTGTAAACGAAGCCTAATGTAGAAGTAAAATCGCCATTCACTTGTAATAAGTAATTCCAAACCGCGTTTGATGCTAATGGTGCAATATCAAATAGCTTAATGATATCTTGTAAATTGGTAATAAAGGCAATTAAAAATATCGCCAAAGCTAAAAGAGCCGACATGTAAGGAGCTTTCAGTCCAAAATCATTGCAAAAACGAACAACCAAAAGCAAAAATAGTAAGCTGGCCCAAAACATTTCGATCGGGATTGTCTTGAAATTGGATATTTGCGCGGTTTCTTTTTTAGTAACATCATACGATTTATCCTCGGAGTCAAATGACAGCTTTTGATTGTTTTTAAGTGCATTGTTTTCCCACCTCACTAACTCGATCTCCCTCTTTAGATATTTATTTTCCTCTTCAGTTTTCATCATGTAAGGTTTCATAGAACGGCACCTCTCCAACACCTGACCTAATTCTTTGTCCATTTGTTCCAAGTCGAATTTTGCACTGGTACCGCAATGGACTTTTTGGTTTAGTATTTTGACTGCGTTCACAGCTTGGTCTTCAGTCTGTTTCTATCCATTGGAGGTGACTTGTTCTTCGCTTAAAATTTTTTGACTCTCCAAAGCGTTCTCTATTCTCCCGGAGCTTCTTCGGCTCACTTCAAAGATAAGGAAAATCTATTTAAAATATAATCACCCTGAAGATAATACTTTGACACTATTAAAATATTTAAATATTTTGTTTCATAAATTTTAAAACTAAGTGTGCCACCTATCTCCCCGTGCTGTTGCGGGAAACACTTATCTTACTTATCTTAGTCTTCGTTGAAAAGAAGGCTTTGTTTCCGTACCCTTGAAACAGCATTTTCATAATTTTTCATCTGCTTCTCCAAAGAACTAGGTTTTTGATATGTTTCCCTCTGTAATGTATGGGCATCGTTACATACAAACACTCATCCCTTATTCGGTTCTACATTACAGCGAAGAAGAATACTACTAGTGTCTAAGACTATTTACCGTGAACACAATGCCCACATTAAAAGATATATTTCAAACGTCGCATATTTTTCCTTACCCTTGGAAACTTCGAAGATCATGATTACTTAAGCAGATACGTTGGCATCATTTCATTGAACATGTTATCCCAAGAGTGACACAACCATTAAAATCGTGTACTTTATGGAATTAATTGTAAACAGCAATCTCTTCGAATGCACAAAGGATGCCCCTTTTTCATAACCAGAAGGATGTGCCACATGTGCGGTTTGATGTAGACATTTGCAACCTTTACATTTCTTTACAAAATGTCTACGTAGAAGTTGTATACACTTTAAGTAACTTTTATTCCTCCTACAAATTGATTGAGGGGTGTCACTCAAAATATTTTTTCATCGAGCCATATTTGGTTGAGACTCTGAATAGATATTAGTGCAATATTCCGCATCCAATTGTATTAGAACCAAGCAGATGCAACGATGTTGCCGTAGCACAGCTTATTCTAGATACGAAAAGAAATGAAAGGCTTCTCTTTCTTTTAGTTTAGATCATATTTAGCGCCTGTTATTTTCAGTCAGACAAGAATGGAGCCACTTATTGCAGAACTATGTCAAAAAGTGCCGTTAGGATGGTTAGTTTATGTCTGGTTTCCTATTGGGTGGACGTAGCTTTTAGAAAGCAAGCCTCCGCATGGTGTACATATTTCGTTTTTTTCCTTTGCTCTTCTGCACAGACCGCAGTCGATCTTCGTAAAGATAGGAAAAAATGTGTCCCTAATATTTCGATTCAAAATGTATGTCCCTGATATAAGCTTGGGATAATACGATGTAGCAGTATTTTTCTGCCGATTCTAAAGCGATGTATTTTTTTCTTCTTCCTTTTTTTTTTTTTTTTTTTTTTTTGCATCAACTGCCGATGTCCGATCCGTTAGAAAGTTAAAAAACCGTGTGATGAATATCTGTATGGATGTTCAATAGATTTAAGTACTGAAGTTGCCTACACAGTAGAACAGTAAGGGGAGAATCCTAGTAGAGGGAGCTTTCCTACGCTCAGCTCCTCGCTTTTTCAACATTAGCAACAACAACTTCCCGAAAGTTAGATAAATAAACTCCGTAAACAATGTTAATCTATTTAAGGTTCATCATTCCTTTAGCTAATATCACAACTGAACACAAGATTCGCATGATGTGTAGTCCGGGTTACTTTTTTCCGGGATTTTCGCTACCCGTGACTTCGCCACAGCAACCACAATAACCAATATAGTAATTTAATTTTTGAATGTGTTGCTGTATGTCAAGAGCGTTTACATAGCCGGAAACTGTTCTACACACGTGGACAATGTATCGGCCGTGAACGGTCGGTTTCATACAATTTGCTGTCTTAGTTTCCGATGGCAGTTCATTGCACAGAGCAGGGATGCACAAACTTTAGAACGCCTGGCTAAAATAGGCTCTTGCAACGATTGGCGCGGTGCAGTGGGACAGAAAGGTTTAGCACTGCTGCGTCTCATCTTAACCCATCCCCATCCCCCCACTAGCTCGTCCTCGTTACAAGGACAGATTTGCCCATCTAGGTAGACTCACATAAGTTCGAATAAATTCTGTAGTATGGGCTGTCTCAAGTGTCTGTTTCAGGTGATATCTCTATTTTGTCAACGGAATGTGAAACGATTTTAGGAAAAGGTCCATAATTTTCAATGTTAGAAAATAAATCCCTATCCCGAAGTCAAACCCCGTTTTTTGTTACTCGAGTGAAAGCCTCGTTAAAACGTCTCATGTACATAAACGTCTACTAAATTTTGGTAAAGCTCTTTGAGGAATTAGAAGAATACCATGCGTTCAAAGCGAGTTCAAATGGTGGCAGATATATTCAAACATTAACACGAGTACAGAAGCAAAATACCTTAGCTTAAACTTTTAGCTAGGCTTATTCGTTAGGACTCAGTTTCAGACGCATGATGGAGTTATGTGTTTGTCATACAAGGGGTTACAGCTCTTCCAAATTGCCTAAGTCACTAATTCACAGATGAACTGGCTGTAAATCGGCTGAATGTTAAACTTTTCTCTTTCAAACTAGTCACGGCTTGTAGTACACCACTGTGCATGGTTTATGCTGTTGATGTTCAGGTAATTTTGTGTTGGCAATGAACTAGTAGCTGATTATAACATACATTAAAGCTCATTTGGAAGCAAAAACACCTCTTTTTCAAACGTAACAGCTTTCGTCAGTTGACGAAAAGCGGACCGTCCCCGTTGAAAAAAAAAACATCCTGCACAAATTTATCCTAATCTGCATGTCGATATCTGTTTGCATGCAGTTGTCGTTTAATATCATTTACACTTAGTCGAAGTTACAAAAACACCTTTCACGGGCTTTCTCAGCTACAACCTTTCCAAGCATTATCTCTCTAAACAGTTTATTTCATATTGACGGACTTACGAGGATGAACAACCTCGCAACACTACGTGGACCTACCATTTTCCAGTTGACGGTTAACATTAAAATTGCAACGGTGAAAAACTTGGTTGTTTGCGCCATCTACAGATATCATCTGTTGGATAAAAAATACCATATATATATATATATATATATATATAAATACATAATCCCCTTTTTATTTTTATCCCCTTTTATTTCTCCTGCTTCTATTTAGCTTTTATCTCCTTTGTAGGGTCCTAGTTTTTACATTTTATCTTTTGTGTTGGGTTGGGTTTGTTTTTAGATTTCTAGTAAGTGCTTTTTGCCTTTCATCCGTTTTATAGTGTCTGTTTTTCGTTTTGCCTTTTAGTTGTCTAAACACGTTTCTGAGGAAGGGGCCGGTGGTCCTGTAAGCTAAATATATGCTCTTGTTTTACCAGTTTTTACTGTTTGTTTTGTGTTATATAAATACATATATATATATATATATATATATATATATATATATATATATATATATATATATATATATATATATATATATAAATCAAATTGGTAAAGCTGGAAAATCTGGCTGAGGTTAAAAAACGATGTTGACTCCACCGGCATTCGAACTCGGGACCTCCCGCTTTATAGTGCGGACGCTCTAACCACTGAGCCATGAAGCCAAGATGGTTTGGTCTTTGTTCAAATAACAGATGAAGGAACTCGCAATTCACCTCCTGAGCAGGCGCCTAATTTTTTGGAACAGCACTAGTTCTCGTTTGACGCAAGCCCAACCAGAGATCAAAGTTGATGCTGTACAGCTGAATACAATAGTTTATTCGCCAGCGGATCTCAGAAGAGATACAGCAACCTGTGAAAGCAGAAATGAAGTGAAAATAAACGCTGACGACAACTGCGTGGAATATATAAATCAAATTGGTAAAGCTGGAAAATCTGGCTGAGGTGAAAAAACGATGTTGACTCCACCGGCATTCGAACTCGGGACCTCCCGCTTTATAGTGCGGACGCTCTAACCACTGAGCCATGAAGCCAAGATGGTTTGGTCTTTGTTCAAATAACAGATGAAGGAACTCGCAATTCACCTCCTGAGCAGGCGCCTAATTTTTTGGAACAGCACTAGAAATCGTTTGACGCAAGCCCAACCAGAGATCAAAGTTGATGCTATATATATATATATATATATATATACCACTTGCTTGAACATTAGGAAGAAATTTGTATATCTTGATACGTTCAGGCGAAATGAAAAACAATAGAATACATAACTGTATATTTCGCCTTTGCGGAAAAACATAAACATGTACGTTAATTCAGTAGTCCATCAGTTGTAAGTGTTAACAGATAGGCGTCCGTAATTTGGTCAACATTGAAGTAATTAGGTATATTACGTACCCCCATATCTATTTTACTATACACTAACGTATTCCCATTAAAACAGTGTGTGAAAACGTTAAGGGGAACGTAGATTTTTAGAACATTACGGCTTCCGGCTTCGACAAAGGCCCACCCCAGATATCCGAACTAAAAGAGTTCGAGGACGGCATGATGAGCCTTGTACAGAATATTAAGTTTAACAACAATCGCAAGCCCTTCCAAGCACAGTTAAAAACCGACACGACCAAAATCAAAGCGGACAGTAAAGTATACGTTGCGGCTGACAAAACCAACAACTTTTACAAATTAGAACCTGAACAGTATAAAAAGCTGGTGCAACAAAACGTAAACAAAGCATACAAAAAAGCACCGCCCAACACACGCAATCAAATCACTGCAGCTGACAAAATTATAGCTTCAAAACTTGAAATTAGTGACAGAGTCGACATCACAAGCGAAAAACAAGCATTAATTACACTGAAAGACCACAAACCGAACTTCAACAATAAACCCACATGCAGACTAATCAACCCATCAAAATCAGAACTAGGGAAGATTAGCAAACAAATACTAGAACGGATAAATTCAGAAATCAAACAATCTACAGGTTACAACCAATGGAAGAACACAAGTGAAGTTATAGACTGGTTTAGTGAAATACACGACAAACACCAAAAATCGTTCATTGCTTTTGACATTTGTGAGTTTTACCCCTCAATTACTGCCGACCTCCTCAACGAGACTTTAGACTTTGCATCAAACTACACAGACATACCATCATTCGAAAGGCATATTATCTTCCACACAAAGAAAACTATGCTGTTCAACGTTGAAACACCATGGTGCAGGCGTACCGAATCTTTATTCGATGTCACCATGGGTAGTTTCGACGGTGCTGAAACTTGTGAACTAATAGGATTGTACCTCCTATCACAACTTCAGCACATGAATGTCGGCCTATACAGAGACGACGGTTTGGCTGTTTGCAAAGCAACACCAAGGCAAACAGAAAAATTAAAGAAAGAAATATGCAAGATATTCTCAAAAAACAAGCTTAAAATAGAAATTGAAGCAAACAAGAAAATAGTGAACTTCTTAGACCTTACCCTTGATCTTAGCACAAGCACATACAAGCCATACATGAAACCCAACAACACCCCTCTCTATATGCACAAACAGAGCAACCACCCCCCACTTATCATAAAGAACATCCCAAAAAGCATCAACAGGAGACTATCCAACATTTCTTCCGACGAAAACACATTCAACACATCATCGCCCGTATACCAAGAAGCATTACAAAGAAGTAGCTATAGGTACAACCTTAAGTACGAGACCCAATCCCCTAGCACCGGTCATTCCAAGGGAGCCCCGAAACGAAGACAAAATAGGAACATAACCTGGTTCAACCCCCCGTAGAGTCATAGTGTCACAACCAACATTGGCCAGAAATTCTTTAACCTCTTGGACAGCTGCTTCCCACCTGGGCACAAACTACATACCTTACTCAACAGAAACACGGTGAAACTGAGTTACAGCTGCATGGCAAACATAAACCAAGTTATATCAGCGCACAACAAATATTTACTGGCGAAACAGGAAGTACAACCAGAAACGCGAAGCAACTGCAGTTGCAGAAAGCAAAGCGAGTGCCCATTGGAAGGCAACTGCCTCATGAACAACATTGTGTACCAAGCAACTGTAACACGCCACGACAACCACAACGAAGAAACATACATTGGTCTAACAGACAACACATTCAAAACAAGATACACCGCCCACAAGTCTAGCTTTAAACACAAAGACAGAACAAACGCAACTGCACTCAGTGAATACATCTGGAAACTAAAGGATTCAAATGTAGAACACTCCGTAAAATGGAAACTCATGAACAAAACCCGAGCATACTCCACATCCTCTAAAACTTGTAATCTCTGTCGGGAAGAAAAGTACTTCATTATACTCAAACCTTCCTTAGCAACTCTAAATAAAAGAAACGAACTGATAAGCTCAGGAACAAACATCTACTGTGTAATTATTCTAATAGGTAATATATCTTGGCTCGCTGTACACCGTTCTTGCCTGTTCACAACGAACACGGAACGAACACTTGCAAAAGCAGCGAGCACATACGTAGTTAACGTTATTGACATCATTCTACTTCAGGCTCCTGAGGAGTAAGGACCTACTTATATATATATATATATATATATATATATATATATATATATATATATATATATATATATATATATATATATATATATATATATATATATATATGTATATATATATATATACTTAGCTAAGTTTTCCATTTCAAAAAAATAAATCCTCTTTCAGTATAAGGCAATGCCTATGTTTGAGGAAAAAATGGCCTAAGGTCTTCATGCGACTTTTCAATACCGCACTGGTTCACTTATTCATATAAGGTCGCTACGTCACTCGACTTACTATATATATATATATATATATATATATATATATATATATATATATATATATATATATATATATATCTATATATATATATATATATATATATATATATATCTATGGATTTGTGGCTGCGAGTCCGAGTTTCAGGCGATCTTCACGATCGTGATTGTGATTGTGAAGATCGCATGAAACTCGGAGTCGCAGCCACACACACATAGATCTGGTGTATATTGTATTGCATACAAAGTTCTGGTTACGCTTCGAACACTTTTCACCTGCTATTGATATATGCATCTTTTATAAATATTTAAATATATGTATCTTTGTATGTATGTATGTTTATTTATATAATACATGTATGTGTTTGTATACTTCGATCCAGCTTATTTTTTTATGAAAGCTTTGGTGGAACGATCTTTCCCTCCTGAGGTAACGAAATGATTTGCGAAAAGCGTCTGAACATCCCTACCTTTATCTCGTTTCGACTTAATCCACAAATATGTTTTGAAATGTTGAAGGCGGTAAAAGGGCATTTCTTCTTCATGAATACGCCCTAAAAAAAGAAAACAGTTTCAAAACATGTTCATGATCTTCACAATGATCTAAACCGCATTTTTGGTTGCAAATCAAAAACTTGATAATATCCAGTCCTATATTTAAAACCAACCAAGAAACGACTGGAGTTTACTAGTTTTCTCTTACTTCAATCAATGGATTACAAGAAAAGGATCAAGCCAATCATTAATATGATTGAGTTGTAGCAATTTTTCGCTATTTTGTTTATTATGGGTTTTTTTGCCCCGTGCCTTATGCTTCTTTTCCTTTTCGATTCTCTTCTTCTCTTTTTTTTTTAACACCATTATGGACACTTCCTCAGGCAGAGTTCGTTTATGAAACGTTTCCTACCTTGTTTTGATTGTTTTTCTTAATTGAAGTTTGTAGAGTGAATCATATAAAAGCCAACGGGGCTTATAGAAACTTGTCGTTGGATATTCCTTGAATGTAGCTCCTTTTTATTCTGGAAATTTTGTACTTAGAGTTGTTAAGAAGGACTTGAGGGAGTCAAACTAGTAATATTAGAAATATTCAATTTCGTAGCCATACTGTCAGAAACACTTTTGCTCTATGTGTTACTCAAGTCAATATAAAGCCAACCGAGTGTCCCGTTTTTACAGGTGGCCCCAACATTTGTGACCGTAGTTCTACTTGCGACAAATATCTGACTTATTATTTTTTTTCTCTCTCTCTCTTCTTCCACTGGTTCAAAAGCATTCGACTTATGGAAGGACGCAAATCACATACTAATTCCAGTTGAAAATCTATAGGTTTCTTCTTGTTGTAGTCTTGGATATTTAATATTCCAAGACCTCTGACTTCTGGGAAATACAATTGTATAAGGGGATGCAGGGCATGATAAAGAAACTATTGTAACTGAAACTGTAGGCACATTCACCCAGTGGTGGTGGAAGCGGGGGGACGGGGGGGACGTCCCCCAAAAAATCAGAGAAGAAGTAAAAGAAACTTGGGAGCCTTGAACCAATTCACAATGGAACAATTAATTCTGTTAGTTGGAACTGGTCTGCAAGAAAAATGAGAAATAAAAGCTGTTCATTGTACTGAACTTGCATCTATCCTGTCATTTCTGTGTCTCATTTAATTCAGAGAGTAAAGGCTGATTTCCAAAATAAAGTGGTAAAAAGCCATACTCATAATTAAATAAGCCTAGTTTAATTGTACTGGCTATGGTTCAGTCAGCAAAAGAGACAGGGACTGCATTCACAAGCAGTGTTCCTAAGACGGCTATCACAGCAGTTTCCATTTATGAGATTCTACTGTGATCGTCCCCATAGGCGTAAATTGCGCCGGGGAGGGGGATAATGCGATATATCCCCCCGATATTTGACTTGGGAATGACCTATGTAATCACCCCTCCCCCATTATCTGGAGGTTTATTATTTTGAACAAATAATAATAAACGGCCTAAACGTTGGAACAAACAACGATGTAGATTCTAGACTATACTATTGCAATAAAAGGTCCCAAACAGTCGAAACCTACAGAAACCTGCGACCTAACTTTGAAATGCGATTGCCAAGAACCTCAACAACAAACCTAGTTATTTTAACAGAGTGGAATCCGGATTCGGCCAAAAATGAGAGAAACGTGTCATCTATGGGAAAATCGCCGAATGGTAGCTCCGTTCGCATGACGTGTGCGTACGTACATGACCGTCCGGTTGGAACTTTGGAAAAGTAAGCTACCTCGGTATTATACCGAGGTAGCCTACACATTGTTAAGAAGTTCGCATTCATCATGATCAGGTAGGTCTGCATAGGCAGATTCAGACTGATTCCAAGGTACATATTAATGAATTTACACAAGATTGAATGTTGAAATGAATCCCGGTGAAAGTACAAGAATTTTAAGAAATAGACCTTCAATTAAAATACAAAATCAAAACAAGTTTACAGGTGCAGTACCAAACCAAGGGCGAGAACAGGGGGGCAACTGATCTTAGAGTAGTGAGGTAACTGCGCCTCTTTTCCTTTGGATTTGAAAAATGATTTTAACAAAACCAAAATTACAAACATAACAACGCAACTGTTGATGTCCAAGAAATAGCCTATAGGCTATCTGTGAACGCAAATATTTCGCACATTTTTGTTCAATGAATTCACCGTAAAATGTTCTAAAAACGGCTTAGATTGCACGAGAGAGCTTGTAGAATCTCAGAGCTTTTAGGGCCCTAAGCTACGCGCACATAGGGTTCGTTTCACGAGTCCAACCATTCCATCTTGTTCACTGTCCCCCCCCCCCTAAATTTTTATGCTTCCGCCGCCACTGTATTCACCCGTGGAGCTAGCTTTCTTTCAAAGCTCCGTGGTTAATTTTTGCTGAGGAAACTGCATCTCTCAGCACATTTCACCAACGAAAGTTCCAAAATTTTAGAGAGTTCAGATCGTTAATCACCATATTCTGCCTTGCAAAGTGCACTGCAAGGTTTGTATCCGCCCGCTTCATTAATCTTTGAGCATTCTTTCTTTGATTCTTAGGTCAGCGTAGTACTAAATGCCATCTTAAGGTGAATATGGCTACTTGCGAAGTTTGCTAACAGGACCATTTTCAAAGTGAAAACTTGACATTCTCTTACTTCATCTTGGAAATCTGCAGCCCAATCCACCCATGTAGCTAGGTCCTGCAGTTGCCTGCTTAAGTAATACTGAAGGAAATACGTCATACAGTATATTTTATCAATAAGAGCTCTCAAATTTTAAAAGAGTTCAGATCGTTAACCGCCATACTCTGCAATTCAAAGTGGACTGTAAGGTTTCTTCCCCTTTGCCCCGCCTCGTCCAAATTTTTATTTGCGCATTCCTTGTTTCATTCTTAAGGGTGTTTGGTACTGAACGGCCATCGTAAGATGGTTATGGCTTTTGCGAATTTTGCTGACACGACATTTATAAAAGTAAAAACTTAAACAAATAAAATCCGATCTCTCACTACATCTGAAGGGAAATTTCATACGTAGAACGCCATATCATGCGTAAACTATTGTGTTTCATTGTCTTTTCCTTTAACAGGAAGTGTTTCTTTCCTGTGGGTGATAAAGTGGAATTTTTGGGTTTTAGGGACTTCCCTGCTAACTGCATGCTTCTGTGACTTCAGGCCTTTCCCTGGTAGTGATTAAAGTAAACACTTCCTGTTACTCAAGCCTTTCTATATTTAGACTTAAGCATGGGAGCTTTTGGAGGAGACAGGGAACAAAGGGATGCTTTGAGGTCTGCCTGATCTACTTCCTTTTGGGACAGTGTGGGCAGTGTGCACAAATCTGCATAAGTGGTGAAAAGTCTGATATAAACAGCCTTAGGTAAAATAGGCCTTAGGATAATCAGTGGAGTTGGGCCAGTTTTTAGGTTATTCAATTAATGTTTTAGCATGATAGTATAGTATTCAGTGTTGTGGCCAATGTCACCTGCATTCATAGACCTTGGTCAGCTTATGGGTAAAATCCAAGATGTTCTTACACTAAGTGAACAGGTCCACTTCACCAGCAGTAGCATGGTCCTTTGTCATTCCTGCTTGAAACTTTAGAGTGAGAAGACTGTGTCACAACATGTAACAGGAATTGCCCAGAGTTTAATATTTATCAGTGCCAGATTGAGGGTTTCTATTGCTGAAGAGCAAATTCAGATGTTCTAAATGGTGAGTTATTACCATAAAATTATGTTAGATTTTCATATTATGGAATCACAAGTGTAATTTAAGTGTTAAGTGAAAGATAAGAGTTGCGACTCAGAGAGGCATGTGGTCTAGCTACTGTATAGTGTTTAGAGAACAGTATAGTTTATCATCATTAGTACAGTGCAAATGCATGTTTACCAAATTGGCTGTAATGTTTTTGAAGACACATTAAGCTGGGTAATTATTGATAATCAAAGTGTGTTATTCAGATGTTATCATTTGTGAGATGTATACAGTCTAAGTGATATTTGTCAAGCAGTGCAAGCAGACACATACAGTAGCTGAAGTGTTTAAACCAAAAGAGGCTATAAAATTGCAACATTAAGATAGTAAGTTATGCAACTGCAATATTACCTTGTATAATGTAGGCCAAAAAGTCTATCTGTGTTGATCGAGGGATTAATTCTATAAGGGAAGTTGCTGTATCTTAATTGTTCAGGCTGAATGGAAATTTCGCTAATTGTATTAATCGTGACAATTAATTATATTACTTAAAGCCTATGCAATTTGTTCAGGAAGAAAGGTTATACTCTTGCAAGTTTGCTGTATATAATATATCTCACCCTTTTTGTAAATAATTCAATTCTCTGTTGTTGTAAGTTTGTATTACTTAAGCTTGAGTTATGAGTAATGTGGAGTGTAAGGTTGAATTAGGCAAAGTTATGGGTTAAGGGAAATTCTACTGAAGCTATGCCAGCTGCGGTCATGAGGTGGGTGAGTAGCGCCCTCAGATATAACCTTCTCCAATTCTACACATTCCGCTGATTTATTTATCGCAACAGTATTTCGTATTAAAGGATAGTAAATGTTGTCTTGAATTATAGATACTATCCAGAGGGTCTTAATTACTGAGTCGGTGTACGTGTTCCAATGGTTGGAAGGTGTAGCCATTGAAGTATTGGGCCGGTGAGTTACATGTTGAGAGTAGTTAATCATTGATATTACTTAGCATAGGGCATTTTGTAAATAAGTTTATACTTTTGATGATTGTATGCATTTTCATTTTGTTTCTTGTCTTGATTTTATCTCTCATTGTTTGTGCGAGTAAGTCTGAGATACAGTACATGAGTGTCTTAATTTCTCTGTTGCAGCAGTGCTGGCTGGAATTTAATATCAGTTTTGTATCTTTCTCAGGGTGCTTGTTTTTAATCACTTTAGTAAAAATCTCTAAGCTTAATAAAATGTATTTTGGTAAATGTATTAGAACTGAATTTTGATTGACCTTACAGATAGATACATTGCATGTCATTTGTATAACATTCTGTTGGATTAGTATGTTGAGTTATAGGGTTGCAAAGGGTGTGAGTTATTTGTCAAGATTATGTTGCTGGGCATTTATTGTGTTAGGGAACTATGCAAATTAATCCTTTGTTTTCACCTGCAGGCACATACTCAGGGACTCCTCACCTGCAGCGGTATTGAATTTAAAAAAATGTTATTCTCCATGTATATATCTTTAACTCATTCTTTCTATGTATTCATTTGATTTTTAGAGGCTGTTGATTGGTGCAGGTAATGCTGGCCTGAATAAAGTGAAGGTTGAACCAGAAATCTGTTGTACTGAGTCATTCATTTGGCTGAGCCTCCCACAACTAGTTCCCCCTTGGGTTCGCAACTTTTCATGTATTTAAGGCTAGGGTTGTTTAAACGTTACCATTAATCACACCATATGATACAAGATGGAAACGGTAAAATTAAAGCGAATTATATTAAAATCATACATACCCACACGACGGAAATACTTGTCTCAGTTTGATATAAAAATGCTTAAACAGGGAAGCCTAACGTTATGTGCTCTTGAACTAAGAACGTATGATCAAAGTACTGACAGTAACGTTAATATTTCTATGTTGTGACTTAATTTGATCTTTGAAGCCAACTTTGTTTGAACAAAACGGTTTCTAAATCGGGAATTCCAAGTCTTTATAATCTATGTGGAATGTTCAACAAGTGTGCTTTATGTTTAATTATAAAAGGCATTGGCAACTGACACTACTTCAGTTATCTCTTCTCTGTGTTTTCCAATACCTAAATGCCTTTCTGTACAACTTTGGCAAACTTAACTATCAAGTTTTATACCCACTCTTTGGCAAAGCAAATTGAAAAGTGTTGTTATGTGGATGCTTTATTCTATATATATCAAAACCAAATCCTTTTTTGGCAAACCACTCCACTTTATTTAATGTGCACAACGTAAGGCTGTTGCAGATTTTGCGAGTCAAGGAATCTAGATGCAGAAGGAATACTTTTTGGTAACTGGCAACTTTTTCAGTTAAGGCTCATGTGAAGTACAAAAATGAAAATTCGAAAACCTTGAAGGCCAGGATATTTTACTTCAAAAGAGGTGATGGATACTTTTTCGTTTGTCTAAAAGCATCAGGTAAAACGTATAAAAAAAATTAAAGTACTTCCACTTCCATCAAAGGACCGCAGAGACAGCCTTGCCGGTAATCCAAGAAGAGGGAAGGAAAAAAATCCAATTGAGATAATATTGTAGCAAATTGAAGTTGAAAAGTTTCTTTAGAAAACGTCAATCCATTTTTTTACAGTTCAAACGAAAATAAAAACACGAAAGAGTTTTTTTCCCTTTTTTTTTTTTGGAACAAAGAGCCATCAAAATTCTTCCTAAAGTTTGGTGCATTACTTCACGACTACTGTCCAATGAAATCTACCACAAATTTTCTATGATCTAAAATACAGCTATTTTTTAAAAAACCGGTTTGATAAGGCCAATGAGACAATGAATGGGAGGTCTTAATCTAGCGACAATCCCCTTTCCAGAAGATTCGTAGTCTGTGTTTATCAAAAGCAATTAGGCGATACCATTTTTTTTTAAGTTAACAGCCTTCAAGTTGTTACCTTTTAACACTAATTTAACAATGCATCGTGTCTGTTTGATTGATTAATACCATTTATGCTATAACCAAAATTTAATGATTCTAATACAACTAACCCTGTATTAAATTCAGAAACAAAATACGAAAATTTGCAGAGGCAAGCCACGAAGTGGAGCTTGGCATTTTTTATTGATGTTAGAGTTCGGAAGCATTCACCTTCACAATACTGTACATCTCAGTTCTCAATGTTCTGAAGTAGGAGCCCATCACAAGAAAGGTTTGGGTTCAATTTTCAAAATGAAAGAGAGATTTGTAAAGTTTTATTTTTTAAAGAATATTCCCCTTTTCTTTTACAAAATAGCATTTTATTTTCTCAAGTTATAAAATTGAATTATGTTACTTCTTCCCTTTCTCCAGATTTAAACAAGAATATTTAGAGTTCTCTTCGTCTTCTTCAACCCTTATGAAGGGACTTTATGATTGCGCCCTTGAGTTTCTACCCTTTAAAGCAGTCCGTTTTGAGCTTCCCTTAACCCTTTACCGTTGTGCTCCGATCGGGGCATATTGGCGCGCCTCGGGATCGGGCGGAAAAGCGAACGTAGCCCGCCCCGCATCGGCTTCCGTAGGCCATTGACCCCGTGACCTTGAACTATTGTCTCTCTCGCTGTTGTGACCGAATTTTCGGGTAGCTACTCGCAGTTTCGAGATCCGCGTGAAACAGTAAAGATGTGTGACAGCCGAGCTCTCCGCATGGGTCCAAAAGGACCCAAACAACGGTAAAGGGTTGAACAGAGCTTGTGGAGTGTGTTTACTGCAAAGCTGATGCCACTGTCTCTGCGTGGGTGCACGTAAACCTTTAGCCGAGTTTTGCAGATATTTTAGCTAAAACAGAGCCTGTGGAGTGTGTTTACTGCAAAGCTGATGCCACTGTCTCTGCGTGTGTGCACGTAAACCTTTAGCCGAGTGTTGCAGATATTTTAGCTTAAACAGAGCCTGTGGAGTGTGTTTACTGCAAAGCTGATGCCACTGTCTCTGCGTGTGTGCACGTAAACCTTTAGCCGAGTGTTGCAGATATTTTAACTTAACCCTTTACCGTTGTGCTCCGATCGGGCCATATTGGCGCGCCTCGGGATCGGGCGGAAAAGCGGACGTAGCCCGCCCCGCGTCGGCCTCCGTAGGCCATTGACCCCGTGACCTTTAACTATTGTCTCTCTCGCTGTTGTGGCCGAATTTTCGGCTAGCTACTCGCAGTTTCGAGCTCCGCGTGAAACAGTAAAGGTGTGTGACAGCCGAGCTCTCCGCATGGGTCCAAAAGGACCCAAACAACGGTGAAGGGTTAAACAGAGCTTGTGGATTGTGTTCACTGCAAAGCTGATGCCACTGTCTCTGCGTGTGTGCACGTAAACCTTTAGCCGAGTGTTGCAGATATTTTTGCTTAACCCTTTACCGTTGTGCTCCGATCGGGCCATATTGGCGCGCCTCGGGATCGGGCGGAAAAGCGGACGTAGCCCGCCCCGCGTCGGCCTCCGTAGGCCATTGACCCCGTGACCTTAAACTATTGTCTCTCTCGCTGTTGTGGCCGATTTTTCGGGTAGCTACTCGCAGTTTCGAGCTCCGCTTGAAACAGTAAAGATTTGTGACAGCCGAGCTCTCCGCATGGGTCCAAAAGGACCCAAACAACGGTGAAGGGTTAAACAGAGCTTGTGGATTGTGTTCACTGCAAAGCTGATACCACTGTCTCTGCGTGTGTGCACGTAAACCTTTAGCCGAGTGTTGCAGATATTTTTGCTTAACCCTTTACCGTTGTGCTCCGATCGGGCCATATTGGCGCGCCTCGGGATCGGGCGGAAAAGCGGACGTAGCCCGCCCCGCGTCGGCCTCCGTAGGCCATTGACCCCGTGACCTTAAACTATTGTCTCTCTCGCTGATGTGGCCGAAATTTCGGGTAGCTACTCGCAGTTTCGAGCTCCGCGTGAAACAGTAAAGGTGTGTGACAGCCGAGCTCTCCGCATGGGTCCAAAAGGACCCAAACAACGGTGAAGGGTTAAACAGAGCTTGTGGATCGTGTTCACTGCAAAGCTGATTCCACTGTCTCTGCGTGTGTGCACGTAAACCTTTAGCCGAGTGTTGCAGATATTTTTGCTTAACCCTTTACCGTTGTGCTCCGATCGGGCCATATTGGCGCACCTCGGGATCGGGCGGAAAAGCGGACGTAGCCCGCCCCGCGTCGGCCTCCGTAGGCCATTGACCCCGTGACCTTAAACTATTGTCTCTCTCTCGCTGTTGTGGCCGAATTTTCTCCTAGCTACTCGCAGTTTCGAGCTCCGCGTGAAACAGTAAAGGTGTGTGACAGCCGAGATCTCCGCATGGGTCCAAAAGGACCCAAACAACGGTGAAGGGGTAAACAGAGCTTGTGGATTGTGTTTACTGCAAAGCTGATACCACTGTCTCTGCGTGTGTGCACGTAAACCTTTAGCCGAGTGTTGCAGATATTTTTGCTTAACCCTTTACCGTTGTGCTCCGATCGGGCCATATTGGCGCGCCTCGGGATCGGGCGGAAAAGCGGACGTAGCCCGCCCCGCGTCGGCCTCCGTAGGCCATTGACCCCGTGACCTTAAACTATTGTCTCTCTCTCGCTGTTGTGGCCGAAATTTCGGGTAGCTACTCGCAGTTTCGAGCTCCGCTTGAAACAGTAAAGATGTGTGACAGCCGAGCTCTCCGCATGGGTCCAAAAGGACCCAAACAACGGTGAAGGGTTAAACAGAGCTTGTGGATTGTGTTCAATGCAAAGCTGATGCCACTGTCTCTGCGTGTGTGCACGTAAACCTTTAGCCGAGTGTTGCAGATATTTTTGCTTAACCCTTTACCGTTGTGCTCCGATCGGGCCATATTGGCGCGCCTCGGGATCGGGCGGAAAAGCGGACGTAGCCCGCCCCGCGTCGGCCTCCGTAGGCCATTGACCCCGTGACCTTAAACTATTGTTTCTCTCGCTGTTGTGGCCGAATTTTCGGCTAGCTACTCGCAGTTTCGAGCTCCGCGTGAAACAGTAAAGGTGTGTGACAGCCGAGCTCTCCGCATGGGTCCAAAAGGACCCAAACAACGGTGAAGGGTTAAACAGAGCTTGTGGAGTGTGTTTACTGCAAAGCTGATGCCACTGTCTCTGCGTGTGTGCACGTAAACCTTTAGCCGAGTGTTGCAGATATTTTTGCTTAACCCTTTACCGTTGTATTCCGATCGGGCCATATTGGCGCGCCTCGGGATCGGGCGGAAAAGCGGACGTAGCCCGCCCCGCGTCGGCCTCCGTAGGCCATTGACCCCGTGACCTTAAACTATTGTCTCTCTCTCGCTGTTGTGGCCGAAGTTTCTCCTAGCTACTCGCAGTTTCGAGCTCCGCGTGAAACAGTAAAGGTGTGTGACAGCCGAGATCTTCGCATGGGTCCAAAAGGACCCAAACAACGGTGAAGGGTTAAACAGAGCTTGTGGATTGTGTTCACTGCAAAGCTGATGCCACTGTCTCTGCGTGTGTGCACGTAAACCTTTAGCCGAGTGTTGCAGATATTTAAGCTTAACCCTTTACCGTTATGCTCCGATCGGGCCATATTGGCGCGCCTCGGGATCGGGCGGAAAAGCGGACGTAGCCCGCCCCGCGTCGGCCTCCGTAGGCCATTGACCCCGTGACCTTAAACTATTGTCTCTCTCTCGCTGTTGTGGCCGAATTTTCTCCTAGCTACTCGCAGTTTCGAGCTCCGCGTGAAACAGTAAAGGTGTGTGACAGCCGAGATCTCCGCATGGGTCCAAAAGGACCCAAACAACGGTGAAGGGTTAAACAGAGCTTGTGGAGTGTGTTTACTGCAAAGCTGATGCCACTGTCTCTGCGTGTGTGCACGTAAACCTTTAGCCGAGTGCTGCAGATATTTTAGCTTAACCCTTTACCGTTGTGCTCCGATCGGGCCATATTGGCGCGCCTCGGGATCGGGCGGAAAAGCGGACGTAGCCCGCCCCGCGTCGGCCTCCGTAGGCCATTGACCCCGTGACCTTAAACTATTGTCTCTCTCGCTGTTGTGGCCGAATTTTCTCCTAGCTACTCGCAGTTTCGAGCTCCGCGTGAAACAGTAAAGGTGTGTGACAGCCGAGCTCTCCGCATGGGTCCAAAAGGACCCAAACAACGGTGAAGGGTTAAACAGAGCTTGTGGAGTGTGTTTACTGCAAAGCTGATGCCACTGTCTCTGCGTGTGTGCACGTAAACCTTTAGCCGAGTGTTGCCGATATTTTAGCCTAACCCTTTACCGTTGTGCTCCGATCGGGCCATATTGGCGCGCCTCGGGATCGGGCGGAAAAGCGGACGTAGCCCGCCCCGCGTCGGCCTCCGTAGGCCATTGACCCCGTGACCTTAAACTATTGTCTCTCTCGCTGTTGTGGCCGAATTTTTTCCTAGCTACTCGCAGTTTCGAGCTCCGCGTGAAACAGTAAAGGTGTGTGACAGCCGAGCTCTCCGCATGGGTCCAAAAGGACCCAAACAACGGTGAAGGGTTAAACAGAGCTTGTGGAGTGTGTTTACTGCAAAGCTGATGCCACTGTCTCTGCGTGTGTGCACGTAAACCTTTAGCCGAGTGTTGCCGATATTTTAGCTTAACCCTTTACCGTTGTGCTCCGATCGGGCCATATTGGCGCGCCTCGGGATCGGGCGGAAAAGCGGACGTAGCCCGCCCCGCGTCGGCCTCCGTAGGCCATTGACCCCGTGACCTTAAACTATTGTCTCTCTCGCTGTTGTGGCCGAATTTTCTCCTAGCTACTCGCAGTTTCGAGCTCCGCTTGAAACAGTAAAGGTGTGTGACAGCCGAGCTCTCCGCATGGGTCCAAAAGGACCCAAACAACGGTGAAGGGTTAAACAGAGCTTGTGGAGTGTGTTTACTGCAAAGCTGATGCCACTGTCTCTGCGTGTGTGCACGTAAACCTTTAGCCGAGTGCTGCCGATATTTTAGCTTAACCCTTTACCGTTGTGCTCCGATCGGGGCATATTGGCGCGCCTCGGGATCGGGCGGAAAAGCGGACGTAGCCCGCCCCGCGTCGGCCTCCGTAGGCCATTGACCCCGTGACCTTAAACTATTGTCTCTCTCTCGCTGTTGTGGCCGAATTTTCGGGAAGCTACTGGCAGTTTCGAGCTCCGCTTGAAACAGTAAAGATGTGTGACAGCCGAGCTCTCCGCATGGGTCCAAAAGGACCCAAACAACGGTGAAGGGTTAAACAGAGCTTGTGGAGTGTGTTTATTGCAAAGCTGATGCCACTGTCTCTGCGTGTGTGCACGTAAACCTTTAGCCGAGTGCTGCAGATATTTTAGCTTAACCCTTTACCGTTGTGCTCCGATCGGGCCATATTGGCGCGCCTCGGGATCGGGCGGAAAAGCGGACGTAGCCCGCCCCGCGTCGGCCTCCGTAGGCCATTGACCCCGTGACCTTAAACTATTGTCTCTCTCGCTGTTGTGGCCGAATTTTCTCCTAGCTACTCGCAGTTTCGAGCTCCGCGTGAAACAGTAAAGGTGTGTGACAGCCGAGCTCTCCGCATGGGTCCAAAAGGACCCAAACAACGGTGAAGGGTTAAACAGAGCTTGTGGAGTGTGTTTACTGCAACGCTGATGCGTCTCTGCGTGTGTGCACGTAAACCTTTAGCCGAGTGTTGCAGATATTTTAGCTTAACCCTTTACCGTTGTGCTCCGATCATCCTCCAGCAAGCGTTGTTGTCCCAACTAAGTAAATGTCACATTTCGACGCCATGCTATGGGGCACCTGACTAGTATCCCCTTCAATGAAAGGAATACCCAACAGATCGTCAAGAACATCTACTTTTTAGGGTAACAACTTCACCATGAAAGGTCCTCAGATGCTTCTCTGTTTAAAAAAATTAATAAATGATTTTTTTTTATTTTAAGTTGAGACCACGTGTCCGATTTTTCCAAAACTACCCAAATTACTGTCATCTAAATAAAGAGTGCTTTGACGTTTCGTAACAATTGGTTAAATACGCCCACTCCCTGCCAAAATCAACATCGTTTTAAAGCAACAGTCACAAGATGGTCTTCAGCTGTTTTTCAGCAAGCTCCATTAAATAAGTACTATACTAGATTGTGTCAGTCACAAGTAACGCGGCTTGTGACGTACATGCTGTGACGTCGCTTCTTGAAATAGCAACATAGACACCTCAGTACATCAAAGGCGGTATGGGGTGTAACCAATATCTGAGTTTTTTATGCTTTCATTGTGTTCACACTCCTTAAAAAGCAATAAACACATGCTGACTCACCTGTTAGCTAACTCCAAATGATGAGTAACTTTTTGTGTATTGAAACACATCTTTTACTGTCAATGAATAAATCAAATATGAAACTTGACTTAATCAAGTCTGCATGTAGTGGGCTTCTTTTCCTCCCTGAAGGGGTGAGAGTTAATCAGGCAGAGAGGAACGTTTCATCATGTCGGTGAAAGCATTTTGCATGAACGTTAATATTTTATATAATCATAAAGTAGTTTTCGTACTTGCCAAGTAAGGCGCTTAATATCTTAGCATGAAATGTTTGCTAAATGGAGTGATTGTGTGTTATTAATCTAAGGTTTTTGTGATGATTGAGAAAATTGAAATTGAGTCAAGTTTCTGGCATTCTTTGCAAATATATCTATACACAAATGCGTCTTTCTATGCACAAATGTCAAGACAATTTAGTTTTAAAAAATCATTTTAGGCATTGTGCATCCTTGCATATAATTTTTGCTCGAAATAATGCCTGTGCAAACCAATGCTAGGTTTGACAATACTCTATATTTTTATGCATGTATATATTGTAATTAAGAAACGCAACTACTTTAAAGATATGTTGGGTGCAAGTGTAAACACGGAATGTGAAAATATGCGTCGACATTGAGGGGAGCAATGTCCTCTGCTAAACAGGAAATTTCCTTACCGGTTGACAAAAGCCCTATCACCTATTCTGAAACCCTAAAAAGAATACAATCGATGCAATACAACGGCAACAGCCAATCGAGTAACACCAGCTAAACTTTAGTTACACATCCGTGAATAGACCAGTTCGAAGTTTCTTCATATAGAGCAGTATTGGCAGTATCACTTTATCGTGTGTTTATAGCTGATGGTGGGATGAAAACACCTAAAAGTGTGGTATATCGCGAACGGCACAGCAGTCAGATGTTTGGTCACTACAGATGACCTGGACAGGAAGGTCTCCAACACATGCGTAAGATATAAACTTCGAACTCATTTAGTACTATTTAAAACCGAAGCTAAAAAATAGTAAGAAATTCAAAGGTCATCTCTGAGAAAAAGTAAAGATGAAAAAATGGGAGCGAAAAGTTTCTGATTGATTCTGCAATACACAAGCTAAGGGTTTGTTAGTATGTTCCTATGCTTTGAAAAATAAAAAGTCCTAAACGTTCTATCGTGTTTTACTCTTCATTTGATTGTCAGTCTTACTTCAATGATACAATTTACAAAGTAACACTTAAGGGTTTTAAAACGTGTCATGTCTTGTTACAAAACGCACTTTTAACACCACATGAAACGTTTCTGAAAGGTTTTGTTTTACCTGAGTTCAATTGCCAATTTGGAGGTATTTTTGCCTAAAACATTGCCGTTTGTAACTACCTTGTGCAATTTTTCTATTTTAAAACCGCGTTCCATACAGTGACAGAGTGTAATAATTATGTTGGGGCCAATTTTTGACATATATGCTTCGACTTTTACTATCTTCACTGGCGTAAGCAGAATTTTTTTTTTTTTTTTTTGACGTTTATGCCGAGTCTCATCGCTGGCATGTGGAAGGGTCAAAGGGGACAGTATGAATATGTTGAATATGTTTTTCACATATTTAAGAAATCTCAGCAGACTGTTGAGCCAACATGTAAGACCATTTGAACTCAATTTTTGTAAGTATGTTCAGACACTGGCCACTGGACCGTGAATCTTTGAAAATATTTGCTTTGGGACGGAGTCCATGGTTAGTGTCGTCATATATACACTAGGTAAATAAAAAAAGTCTCTTAACACATGGTGAAGAAAAGTTTGTTTTTCTGTCAAAATATGTTGGAAGCACGGTCTCCTAATCCCCAACCCGGTGGTGACGCGTCTTACACTAATACGCGAAATCAACCCATCTACAAAGATGGAACAACAACACGCTATCCCGTGCAGGTGTAAAGCCACCAAAAAATGAAATTCGACGGTGCTTCATTGGTTACTTCAATCAGCCCTTTACACAGTACATTATGTACATAGCTTTCGTACAAAAAGCAATAATCGGCTGACAGAAAATCTGTGTGACGCTTAACAAATGCAAAAAATTTGTAGGGTTGCCCATGGTGCCACAACTAGTAGAAAATAGGATCTTGGGAGTGACTTTCTGTAAACTATTTTCCTGAAGACCAATTGACCGTCTTTGGCCCTAACGTTTCACCTTGTTCGAGCGGACGTAGACAAAGGCTCGGGTATTTTACTTTACCTCAGTAAGATGTGCAATATATCAAAGTTAACTTTTAAACAAACTTTTTCCTACACTTTAAAAATTTCTCGCTACCTTTACGTTATGTTCCCAAAGGCCACGGCAGGCTCGTGGTGCCCCGTGAGATTTGGGTCTTGTTTGTTCATTATTTATAGTGATACTTTGTGTTTGGCAGAAGGGAAATATATAACATTATTGTGACCAAACTTTTCACAGTCCGTGTCAGCACTCCATGCGAACAATGATGACGAATAAGTGATCCTCCACTCAAAACACACATATCCACATCAAACAACGCAAACACTGAGAAAACAACGAGCATTCTGTCTACGCTAATCCTGTTACTCTACTACCAAACCACCAGGTCTGTTACGCGAACGTTCGATCCTGCAACCTTCATTCGTCCCTATGCCGAAATATAATGAAAGAAAGTCGCAGTTAAAAACAATACTTTTAAACCTTTATTCTAATTATCGACAGGACTGACAAAAGATTACTATAGATCAGCATACTGCCCACTGTTGTAACATGCAAGTAAACTCTCCCAACAACCCAAGGTTATAGTTCCACAAAAACGTCCATTGCTAGTGTCAGTATTTCACATCTATCATGTACCTGGAAACGGAAACGAAAGCTGGAAACTGTTTGAATTGTTACATTTGAGACTTGGAATTATGAATTATGGTACATGTGACCAGCATTGGGTTGGAAAGGGAGTTGAATCCTAGATCCTCAAGGCGCATCAGGGTAGGGACCAAGCCCGATACGTTCAAATGAGGTACACTTGTATTTTCCATTTTTTGCTTAAAATCTAACACCGACAATTATTCACGTTTTGAAAAGGCTTTCCTATTTAGACGCGTACCAGTTTTGCACATTTGTGTATACATTCAGTGTTAACGTCCTCGCCGGACTGGCTTACCTTTCTGCCCATACGAATTGGTCCTATTTTGTATTTGTATATTAGGTTGTCCACTTTCAACAATTTTCCTTAATTAAAGAATTTGTAACAGCTTTCGACAGCCTAGGAAAAGATTTTGAAAATTTTGGATCGGTAGGAGGAAGAGACTTTAATACATACAATGCAGTAGTTAAGGCTTTAAAGTACTGAGTTACTTGGAGGCAATAATCACTGGATTCCAGGAAATTTATTTTCTCGATTGAATTTCATTTCTCTTATTAATTTATGAAATATCGAAGCAACGCTGAAGCTGCAGTAGTATCAAACAATCCAAAGGCTTAAACTGAAAGGAGTTGATGTCAGTGCTACTGTTCAAACTCTCAAATACCGATGGCAATGAAGCTGAATTATTCAACGTATCAAAATCCTGCCTAAAATCAGGCTGTTCAGCTGGATTTGATGAAATCAGGTCTTCTGCTGTAACCCCGGTTACCCGTCACATTTGCAAACGTCCAACTTATGATCATGTATTTATTAACTGATGTTGTCCCTAATAAATTCAAAGTCGCCAAGGTAGTTCCGATTTTTAAGAAAGGTAATCCTAACTGTTCAGTAAACTACAGACCTATTTATGTTTTGCCCTTTTTTAATAAAAATTCTTGAGCTTATTGTTAACATCACACTCTCAAAATTTCTAAATAAGCATAAATACTCTTTAATGGTCAGTAAAGATTTAGACCTGGTCTATCTACTGAAATGGCCCTTATTGGTGCAACTGGTTAGTTAACAGAGACCCTTCGAAAAGCCAACATTACACTGGGTGTATATCTTGATTTGCCAAAGGCTTTTGATATTATTGACCGCGCCATTCTTTATCATAAGTTGTTCCACTATGGGTTCCGAGGCACATTTCTCGCTTGGCTTATCAATTATCTTCCAAATAAACAACAATTTTTCTCTTTTTAAGGTATTTACTCTGACGTAATAAATGTTCAGTGTGGTGTTCCTCATGATTCTATTCTCGGACCTCCTGTTTATTATCTATATGAATGTCACTAAAATCACTTTTAATGTGTCCGTCGTTTTATTCGCCAGTGATATAAATATTTTCTGTTCGGATAGTGATTATGTTCATGTTCAACAAACCATCCAAGATGACTTTAATGCTTTCAATGATCATTTTGCTGCAAATAACCTTTGTAAAATATTTGCTAAAACAAATGTTGTTGCTTTTAAAGCAAGAAACGATATAAATTACTTAAGGATTCGTATTTATCGTGAACCACTTCAAAGGGTGGATTGTGTGTAAATTTCGTGATGTCCCCATTGACTCTAAACTTACTTGGCTCAACCACATCATGTATATTTCTACTCTTGTCGCTAAAAGAGTCGGTGTTCGTTCAGAACTGAAACATTCTTCTAAAAGCATTTTAAGGTCCCCTTACCAGACACTTATTCTCCCACATTTTACTTACTGTTGTAGTATTTGGTCGACATCAAGCTAGTACTTGTTAATGAATGGTCAGTTTCTCTACACGAAATGCTCCCTAATTCATTGAAAGCTTTCTTCACTTATAAGTCACGTATCTTTCCACATAACACAAAAAAAAGACCGACTGACGCTAGAAAGCACCACAACAATTAAGGCCAATTAACTGAGGCCAACTTTTTGTTAGCATCCTTCTGAAAAATCGTGAAAGGTATTTAATTTACCGTATATCCACACCCATTTTAGTTTGAAGGGAGGGTCACCGGGATTGATGTAGGTGTTAGAGTACCTGAATTTGGGGTAGTTGGAACAGGGGGGTGGCTATGTTTTGGGGTGGGGTGGACCTAGTCTAGTGTAATAGTTTGCCAAGCTAATACACGTGTAGCGTTTACTTTCTTTCTATGTAACTGTGTTTTTTTTTCTCTCTCTTAGGAAGTAACACTTCTCGATAAGCTCCAAAGGGTTTATAACTGCACTCCCTTTTTAACCATTGCTTTTATACTGCTAATGTTTCTTGTAAATTTATGTGTTGTGATAAACCGAATGAATGAAGGGACGGATGGATAGAAGGATGGACGGACAGACGGTTGGTCGGTCGATCAGTCGGTCGGTCGCTTCGTTGGTCGGTTCGTTGGTTCATTATTTTAAAGTTTTGCGGCCCAGTTCCCAACCAATTGGTTCAAGTCTTGTCGGACACGGCTTTTTGGTTTCGATGGTAAGAGAAACCTATGCAATCATGATGGCGTGTATGTGTGTGTAGGTGTGTGTGTTTGTGATACATTGCTTGTTAGCACGATATCTCAAGATAGGAATGTCTGGCAAACTTGGTATATGGATGCGCCATATTAAGAGAAAGAACCCTAATGTTTTTGTTTGAGGTCAAAGGTCATCTGGGGTCACCAAGGGTCAAAGTCTGAAAACCCTTGTTAGCACGATATCTCAAGATAGGAAACTTGGATACAGTTCACATTTGGCATGTGAATGTGTTACAGTCTGAAGGTGGTCCCCCTTGTTTTTGGCAGAGGTCAAAGGTCATCTGTGGTCACCAGGGGTCAAAGTCTAAAAATCTGCTAAACACGACATTTCATGTAAGGAAACTTGGATAGATTTCATATTTGGCATGTTGATGTTTATAGTCAGAAGATGGTCCCTATTGTTTTTGGAAGAGGTCAAAGGCCATCTGGGGTTACCGGGTACAAAGTCTGAAAATCTGCTAAACACGACATCTCATGTCAGGAAACTTGGATAGATTTCGTATATGTTGATGTTTTATAGTCAGAAGATGGTCCCTATTTTTTGGCAAAGGTCAAAGGTCTTCTGGGGTCACCTGCAGTCAAATTCTGGAAATCTCGTTAACAAAATATTTCAAAATAGGGAACATGGATAGAATTCATATTTGGTATGTGGATGCGTAATAGTCAGGAGATGGTCCCTATTGTTTTTGGTGGAGGTCAAACGTCATCAAGGGCCACCGGGGACAAAGTCTTAATCTCGTTAGCACGATATCTCATGATAGTAAACTTGGATAGAATTCATATTTCGGTATGTTGATGCGTTATAGTAGGGAGGTGGTCGCTATTGTTTTTGGCCGTGGTGAAAGGTCATCAAGGGTTATCGGGGTTCAAAGTATAGAAATCTGGTTTACATGATATCTCATGATAGGGAACTTGAAAAGATTTCATATTTGGTATGTGGAGGTGTAATGGTCATGAAATGGTCCCTAATGATTTAAGCAGAGGTCAAAGGACATCTGGGGTCACCGAGGGTCACAGTTTTAAAATCTGCTTTACAAGATACCTCAAGAATGGAAACTTGAATAGATTCATATGTGGCATGTGGATGCGTTATAGTCAGGAGATGGTCCCTACTGTTTTTTGTGGGGGTGGTAGTCTGAAAGCCTTTTTGAAATGCGATATTTCAAGGTAGCTGTCTATCTGTTTGTTTTGTTTTTTCCATATATCTATCTCTCCATCCATCCATCCATCCATCCATCCATCCATCCATCCATCCATCCATCCATCCATCCATCCATCCATCCATTCATCCATCCATTCATCTATCTGTCTATAGCTTTTATGGAGGTCAAAGGTTATCTTGGTTCACTGGTGGTCAAAATGTGAATGACAACCGTGGTAGCTTTTAACACATCTTAAGGTATCTTAAATTTATTTTACATGTGGTATGTGGATGCATATTATGGTGAGAGGATGAGCCCTATTTTTAGTGGTGGAGGTCAAAGTTCATGTTGGATAAAATTATTTTTTGCACATGCTAGTATAACATTTGAATGAGAAGATAATGGTACATGATTTGATAATTTGAAATGAATCATTTATGTATCATCGAAACCTCAATGCATATTTGCATTCTTGTTTCCAGTCGTGGCTCACTGGAATATTTTCCCTACTCCATAGCTTATGCTGATCACCAAGCACAATGAGAGTAGGTTCCGGCATTGAAAACGAGTATGTGCTGAATGCACACTGAGTTTAGTTACGGGACACGCGAGCGTCCACCGACAAACACTGCCTAAGCGAGGCAACGTAGCTCACGAGAGGTCGCCGTTTTCCTCGTTCATGGGAACTTGCAACTGTCTTGGCTTACCCAAAGTTCTGTCATTTTGATGAGGTCTATCACGTGGTTACCTGGAGCCCGTCCTCCTTTCTGGCATTCAAGTGATGCATGCGCTTACCAGCTAAAGGGGTAATTCCGGTGATATCCTTACCGGTAGTGTTGCCCTGTACCGGTAAGGCATTGGTGTCAGTATGTTGTGAGTGAGTGTGTGCGGGTGTTTTGACACTAGACTCGTTAGCACGATATCTCAAGAAGGGAAGCTCTAAGGGATCCCAAAATTGATCCCCATATTATATTGATGAGGGTTAAAGGTCAACTCTGGTCACCTGGGCCGAATTTAACGCAGGAAATCCGAATAATCTCATACTTGGTATGTGAGTGTATTATGGTAAGAAAAGGTCCTCATTATATTTTTTAGAGGCCTAAGGTAAACGGCGTCGAAATTTGAAAATATTCAAATCGATAAAATTAATATTTCTAGAAAAGAACCCGGGTAACATTAAACTTAACATGGATACATTATGGAGAGAAGATGATTCTTATAGTTTCCGTAGAAATCAAGAGTCATCTGCGAGCTACAAGGGTAAAAGGCGGAAAACTTATTAATTTAACACGATATAGATATGGAAACATGTATAGACACGGGAGTTCGTTAAAGGTAGTGTAATATGTCTAAAAAACCATGACTTCACTTGGCAAACAAGTAGAAAGATTTCTAAGGTTAAATCATTTGAAATTATGTCAGTATCTTTTTTGGTTTTCCAAAGAAACTTCTTCAAAATGTTCCTGAGGCAAATTGTTGCTTATGCTAAGTAATGATGTAGAGTGTTGGCATATCTTTTGTTAACCCTTTATTAGTTATTTTAATTGCTAATCATCGAAAAGTTTATAGTTTGGTAATTGATAGAGAGATATTAAAGGACACGATGTAGATTTTGAAAATAAAACCCTCAGCATCCACTGGCTTGCCTGTGTTGCATTCTTTAGAAGCAACGCCACGCCATGCCCTGATTCCTATTTATACACAAATATATCTTTGACTAGGTGTTTCAGTCTCGGTAATGGCTTACAATTCTGTCATTTGTCGTTCTATATTGATTAGGAAAACTGAAAAATGTGCAATGTCCCTCTTTCAGCAGAATCACGGTAGCAAATGTGCTACATACTTCTTAAGCATTCACTGATGTATGTAGCATTATTGAAATTGTGAATGAAATTTTGGAAATTCAGTGACTATAAGAGGCATCCGTTAGTCAAAACTTAATGTGAACATCTATGGAAAGGTTTTAGTTGTCGTTAACTGCTGAGTTACATCACATGAATATCTCTTCAAAGCAAGATTGGCAGTGTCTACACAAAATGGCAAAAAACGTGTCACGTATGTTTTGTGTATTTTCACTTCCCAGCCAAGATCTTGAAAATACCAAACGGCGGGTGAATTTATTTATTCATCTTCTTACGGCGACGTTTCTAACTGGAGTACTCCTAATACCTACATCTGATACCGCAAAAACTAAAAGTTAAAACTACACAATTCTGGATTCAGTTTTACTTTGTTGCAAAAGTCTTCCAGAGAAGGAAGGCTTTTGGCGCAACGATAGGGGTGTCATTAATATAGGAAATTATCTAATTAGAAATGAAATGGATTCGTTCGTTCTGTTTCAAAACTTTTCTCTCTACATCGAACATATTTTACTATTTCATGAAGGGATCTACCAGTGCGGCAACGCCTCAACTACTTTGACGATTTTTATGTTGACTGTGAACGGTACGTAAAATTTGGGCCTCTTAAGACTCTCTAATAATTAAGATGGGAGGTAAGGTTTGGTATATTTAAGTAGTGTAACCAACAAAACCTTACCTAAAGCTAAATTTCAAATAAAGCAGCTTAACGCCGTTTGATTATATGTCTCTCTCAAGAAGGATTATCGTGCCAGTAACTTCACGTGATTTTTTGTATCCTTTGAAAGCACCACCCTGAGAAATATCAACTGCCATGCAAACATTAAAGTTAGTAAACGGTTACACTCGTATTACGATACCATTTGAGAAAAGTGCCCCTACTTAAAGGCATAAAGACTGCCTGTAGATTCCCCATTGAGCTCGTGTTTGTTTTAACAAACACAGTTGTTTGTAACAGAATGTTCATGGTTTCCTGCAGAAAAAACTACTCATTTTACAAAAATATTTCACAAAAGTATAATTGTTATTATTTAATACGTCTTACTGTGATAAGAATTTTCACGAATTAAATACGTCTTTGCAAAATGTCAGTGGATGCAAAACTGAAAATATAATCAATCGCTTCTCATCAATGTCATAATTCCATTCCCATTAGACATACTTTAACCAATTAGTTGGACAATGGGCCGCAAAATCACATCTATCTAAACCTTTTGGCTTATTTGAAGTGACTTCCTGAATACTGCAGACCAGAATGTGCACTGTGCAATTAAAAAATTCCAGTGCGTTACCATCTGACATGTGTACATATTGAAATGCGAGTAAAGTATACACAGTAATTATGCAATGCCTTAAAAGCAACGCAAACACTTTAAACAGAATTTTCTAAAAGGCTCTGTTTGTGATAAAACGTCATACAGATCGTCATCTGAAACTGTCAAAGTCAGAAATTAAAATGAAAGCAAAACGTTATGTCTGTTTTTCCATCTCTTTCTTCTTCGAAAGACAAGCAAACAGTTTTTCTTCTTTTCATTCGTGACGCAACATACCAAGGCTGTAATACCACTTAAAATGATATGTTTAAACATGACCTTAGATTTGGAAAAAATAAATAACAAATGAAGAAGAGGATAATATTAGCAGAATCCATTATTACTTCAGCTGAGAAAAATAATATTAGATATATAAGTTTAAAGTATGGTGATTTACGTATACCGTTTTTTTTTTTTTTTTTTTCAAGAAGTAAAAACTACAGTATAATTAGTCAAATCTGTTGTAACTATATTTTAAACAAAATTTCACCAAATACAAATCACTTACTAAGTACCGTCACACAAATAATTGAGGTAGTTTGTCATGCAGTTAGGACCTTAAGGACGACATTTCAGATTATTTTAGTGGTATACAAAAGAAGTAAACTTAGAAAAATTAGAGTTGGAACGTTGCGACCTAATATACATTTAATTCAATCTTCAATGTTATCCTTCGAATTAATCTCAACACGTCAATCACTATAACCCATTAAATCAGTTGAATTACATGTGCAATTTTTGAATAACCATCTTCAATGGTGTTGGATATGCTGCAATTATGTAACACGCACCGTGTAACCTATTTCCAAAAATGATATGGATTGGGGCGCTTTGGATGGAAAGATGTGTAAAAGTGGGATGGACAATCGGATATCAAGTGAGAACGTACAAATTTTTGAAAGTAGCTCAAAAACCTGTATTAATGCCAAAGGCTTCTTCTTTAATATAATAATATAATACCGAGCTATGTTGAGAGTTATAAAATTGTGCAGGAAACTATTTTTCCCACCCAGTCAAATGTTTCTTTAATATTGTGACCGAACTCCAAAACATCTTGTGAAAGAAAATGATTAAGATACTGTATAACGAAACAACCTTCTTTCCGTATACTTTGAGGATGAGTCTTTGAACAGAGATGAAACATTTTCAAATAAGATGATTTTTCCATACTGTAATTTTCGAAATACACAGTCCATTTACGGTAAAACACAAAACAAAAATGTCCAACATGCAGTGGCGTAGATACAGGGGGAGTTTTAAGGAAAAGATAATGTTAGCAGAATTCATTATTATTTCAGCTGAGCAAAAAAAGTATGACATATTTTTTTCTAAAGTATGGTGACTTAAGTATATTGCTTTGTTTCAGGAAGTAAACACTACATTTTGATACGTTTAATCTATTAATACTGTATTTAAATAAAAATTTCAGCAAAATAAAACCACTTACTAAGTGGTTTTTTGCAGTTGGAACCTTTACGACGAAATTTCAGATTATGTTGGTTTTGTAAAAAAAAAAGAAACGTTAAACCAAAAAAGTTGGAATGTTGAGATCAAATGTACATTTAATTCGTGTTTAAATATAATTCTTCGAATTAATCTCAACACGGTAATCATTATAACCCAAACAGTTGATTCACGGGACATGAACCCAGGCTTCGACTATTTTTTTTTTTTTTTTTTTTTTTTTTTTGGTACTTGTCCGACGGGCTAGCTGTTTCCTCAATCTACTTGCCCGCATAAATATCTACTTGTCCAATTCAAATCTGTTGAGTACATATAACTTTTTAAGTCTTAAAATACAAATGCCATTTTGCGCAACTCAAAAATTTAAGGCTGGGGGTACTTGCCTGGCGGGCTGCAACATCGAACACAGTAGTTGACCCAGTGATTTTTTACTTGTCCCGCGCTGTCGGGCGGGGGATTTGCCGAAGCCTGCATGAACCTTAAATCACATACCGAGCTACGTTGCAACTAATAAAAAGAAATACAGCAAATTATTTTCTTACGGCACAATCAAATGTTTCTTAAACATTGTGACCGAACTCATACATGTTTTGTGAAAGAACATTATTCCTATAAAATTCACATCATATATTACAAAACTAGTATTCTCTAAAGAAACGTTTAGTATGGAATTTGCATAGGCCCTTTTTACAGTAGTAACAACAAGAAATTGTGGGAATGCATTTGGTACACATCTTTTTGTCAATTGTTTTTGTTTCGGTTTTATCACACAATCCTTCATAATTGACACTTGGGGAGGTTGTGTTGTTAATTAGTAGAAAACTAATTTCCTCTCGAATGATTTACGAATACATCTTTTTAAACTGAGAAAATAATATATTTAAAAATAAAACCAGTTTTGTATAACATTATCTTATTCTAAGACACAATTTGAAAAATACAAAAAGGCGATATCCAAAGTTAAACGGTGAAACATTTTCACGAAGCTAGTCAAAAGTTTATCTACATTCAAACTAATTAAGTTCGCGCTTTAAATGTCGTATTGTAGGATTTGTACATTGCGTCATTTATTTGATCAGGTTCCAGTTAAAGTTCCAAGAATTAAGATCTGACATTATTTGTAAATTAGTAAGTAAAGGCAAGTCAACGCGAATGTGTTATATACTAGCAAATAGATTAAAAGGTGCAGCTTTAATACAATTTCACGTCGACTCCAAGTACAGTCAAAAACAATGCCAGTCTTTCCATTTATTTTTGTGAAATATTGTGTGTATGTGTGTTGTGTAAGGCAATAATTCTTCCAGTATAAAGCTTGACATCGAATTCTCTTGCTCTTCATGAAACAAGGAATTGCTTCTTCGAAACTTTGAAAAGTGGCATGTTTTAAAACAAAGAGGCGGGGGAGGATCCCGTTGAACAGCGGGACGTGTCTCGCCCCTCCCCCCGATATTTTAGAAATCAACTTCCAATTTTTCACAGAATAATGTATTGCGAGACAAAAAAGCCCCCCACCCCCTTGACGGTACTCTTTGTGTGCAACACAAACACTATCGATTAAATAGAATAAAATTGTTCCAACTATAAAGAGATTGAGAACAAATGTTCTAACCCTTTACCGTTTTACGGGTCCTTTTGGACCCAGGCAGAGAGCGCGGCTGTCACCCATCTTTACTGTTCCACGCGGAGCTCGAAACTGCGAGTAGCTAGCCGAAAATTCGGCCACAACAACGAGAGAGACAATAGTTAAAGTCACGGGGTCAATGGCCTACGAAAGCTGATGCGGGCGTGCTACGTCCGCTTTTCCACCCACTCCCGAGGCGCACAAATATGCCCCGATTGGAGCCGCAACGGTAAAGGGCTAATTAACCATAACTTCAAATATATGGAAAAGATCAAAATTAGTGGAAGTGCATTTTCAAGGGACTTCCTACAGTAAATCTGTGAGTTTATGTTTCACATGATTACCATAGGCTTACATGTATTTAATGCTAACTTTACTCATACCGTGCCTGACTTAATAAAGCAATTTAATTAAGCTTTCCTCACCATGGAAAATTTCAAAGGACTACCTAGATTCTAGATTCTATGCATGGTCTTGATAAAATATATATTAGTGTTCCCTTTCCTCCGACATTCAGGAAATAGGTGTAGAATTTTGACCAAAAAAAAACAAATTTTGGCCGGTTTTGCAATGGCGCACTTTAGGCGCAGCATACTTCTGCTGCCGATGCCGGTTAAGTTATCTGTGATAGACTTGAAAATGCGCCATCTGCTGTCCGTTTATTCCCGTCCCTCATTTTTGACTCCCAGTTACGATACTGAATGACGCTCAAGAAATTTCATATGAAACTGTGCAATTGGCCTGACATGTTGTTGTATTTACCCTCTCGTGTTTGTGTTTACCCATTTTCCGGTGAGTTGCATCGCAATGGACCAACATGAATTGAGGATTATCGCTAATTATATTTGAATTTACTCCAGTAAATTCATTTTCAAGTTCCTAAAAAAAGAGAAATACTGGGAAACGATTTTGTTTAATTTACAAACGCGTACGGGCAAATTTCCGACTTTGGCAGCAGATTCTTTGGCCTAAAAATTCAATCCCTACCGCAAGACTTTCTAAGCGGAGCGCGACCATAAGTTTGTTGACGCGTAGCGTACAGAAAATTTTGACAAATTGCGACTAACAGACCAGTTGGAAATGACATCCATGCTTGTAGACTTGTAAACAGAATCTCAGCAATCGCTTTTTTGTCATCTAGCCCAAAAGATTAAGCGATAAGCAGATTTTGCAGTAGTTATTCTAAGAATCATTTTTGTAATAAAATGTTTCAACCAATGAAAAAATTAAATAAAGCAAAATGATCAGAAATTGGACTACTAAAGTGCAGCGGAAGCATTTTTTTGTTTTAAAGCAGCACCACGTACAGTCATTGTCTCCGTTATAGAAAGCACACCTGAAGAAGGAATGTAACTAAATGGGTGCACTAAACAAGGTGACTTTTGATATTTTCGATCGAAATTTTGGCGACTCCAAATCCACCGTGTGTCCGTTAAATCCGGTAATTAGAAACTTTTGCTTTAATACAATATTTGTTCTTCTCAAGAAAGTGTTACGATTTATTTTTCGAGCAGATATTCGAAGGAAGTCTACACACATTCGGTTCTATTTGAGTTTGTGCTGCTCAAACCTTAAAACTGACTTTCGAGAATTTTTATGTAAAAGTTTCCTAAATTCGTCGCAAATTCAGAAAATTACCATCAGTTTGATTATAAATGAAAATGTCACCCTGAATATAGTACTCTCTTTTTCTGCGAAGAGTAAATATTTTTTAAAGAATTTCTGCACCCTTAAGAGTTTCCTGTGTTATGTAAAAATATGACATGCCAGAATTTTTTAGGACTTAAATGACTCTCCCAGTTTTTTGAAGACTTTAACCCAAATTCCAGGTTTAGCAAAAAAGATGGAGGCAGTTTTTCACCTTTCCCTTCTTTCGTAATCCTGTTTAACATGATGCCGAAAGTATCTACTTGAATTTCACTATTTCTTCAAAAATGCTTAGCTTTGACGGTTTAATTGGATTGATTTTCATTAATATGAATGGAACTAATATGTAGAATCAGATTGAAGTTAATATGCAGTGGAGGCGCCAGAATGTCAAAATCTGGGGACAACCTAATGACAAAGGGAAATGTTGGGGAAAACCATTAGAGAATCGAAGGACAGAATTGAGATCTCACATTTTTGCGGTTAACTCACTTGCAGTGGACACTGAGTGGCTTAAGGCTTAGTGGCATAATTTTCTCAGTAATACAAAATTATTCGCTGAAACTGAATTTCATGAATAAATTGACGTTAAAACAAATTTTTAACCATAAAAATCGGTCTAGGTTTGGTGGAATTATATATAATTTTTAGCATAAGAATTGCATCAAAACTATGCCAGGCTCTCCTACAGGGTAAATATTTGCTCTGAATTTGCTCTAAATGACGTCACAAAATTGGCCATTTCGTGCTCTGGTGGGCCAGTTCGTTCTGAACTTCTTCAAGGGGAGAGATTTTCTCATGTATTTTTGGACAAATGGTTGTTCGGTTTGGGATCGACGGGGCAAGCCCCTTAAGACTTTTTGCATACCTCTGGATAAAACTTTAAGTCTCCTGAGCAGGTATATTATTTCTTTCTTGGTTAACCCAACCCCAGATTGACCTTACGGTGAGGGTGGGGGCAAATTGGGATCAAGGACGAAAAATTGCGGGAATGTGTCCTTTTGCCAGACCATATCGCCGGATCTGTTAATAAGACCCTTTCTCGGGACACTTTTGGTCATCTTAGAGCAGTTTACTTCTCATTAGTAGTATTCCACAAACTCGAACTTACTAATTTCGACACGATATCATTAAATTTGAGAAAAGAAAGAGTTACTGAAACCAACTAACGAAAATACCGTTCGTATTTTGCTAAGTAATTGAAACTAAATGGTGGGGCAAATTACCACCGATAAAGTAAATACGCGACACATTTATCGGAGTATTTGATTTATATAGCTCTTTGCTTTTATTGTTGGACTTTGACAAGCGTGTGTCACATGTATTGGTAGAATTATGCATGACCGATTCACGGTCACAATAACTTACATTACTGCTAAAATGTTCATGTCCTATCATTTTCCAATTGACCGAAAGTGACCAAGAAGTCTCGTTCGCATCCGTACATGATTCATTCTATGTAATGACTTCAATTGTATAACAAAGTCCGCACTCCGAATCAAGACACATTGCACGAATGTCCATGACTTCATGGGCAGTAAAAATATATTCATTCAATTATACAACGGTAAGTAGTAAGTTGACGAGGAACCGCCCTCGTGAGATTACTCTCTAATCCTTTACATTGATACAAGAAAACTAATCATATTTATTCAACAAAAGACACGTTATTGTAATAAGTGCATTCGGGTCAACTTTCATTGCCCAAGGGACATTTTTTATTTATTGCAATAGTGCTTTATCGAACAACGATAAAAGGGTAACATCCTAAGTAACATTCCCATATGGAACCCTTTATTGGACTCATTTCTGGTCTATAATGGACCCATATAATTTGAACGTGGGGTTAATAAGGGCCACATGTGGGATAGCCCACATAACCCATAGTCGATAACTCATTAAATGACTTATATGTGGGAAAAATATAGGTCGTCCCTATCACATCCCTCATACACGTGGACTAACCATATTAACCCTTATTAATCTTGTGTTCAAAATTACATGAGCCTCATATGGGTTTACCCCTGGGATATGGAAAATATAGTGGAAGTGACGTTTTCCAAAGGATGTTTTGAGAATTGAAAAAACTCGTGACGATGATATTTATCTCATTAACTAGTACACTAGTGCATGTAGATAACGTTCATACTTTTATTGGCACTTTGCTAGTCACAAAAACTCAATAACAGACATATTGTAATCATTTCGGCTCCATTAGCCTGTCTTGGGTGGATGAAAGTAAAAGCTAATAACATCCATCTATTCTATTCTATTCTATTGTCATAGACACTTCACTTCCCTTTATACAAAGTGAAGCGTTTTTCCTTTCAAACACCATAGTTTGGGTAGAGACACTTTTCTCAAAAAAAATTGGCAATCTGATATCTCGCTCTCGCCAAAAGGGCCCTCAAAAAAACAATGTTCTCTACTTTCTATTTGTAACAGAAACAAAGTTTATAATCACAAGAAGAGAGAAGTCCGTTATTTGGACTCAACAAAAATATTTGAACAAACGGAATGAAAGTGAAATTCATTCATGCAAAAAAGGTGAGATCAGGGAGGTGGTAGCAAGGAGACACAACATTCTGTACAGTTGGGAAGCAGACCTCACATTTGAGACCGTTATTGCGCAATTTTGCACCCTCAGCACCCGCGATGAAATGCATGCATGTAATAATCTTTTTATATTGAAGACTATTTAAATTAAACATGTATAACGTTGTCAATTTCTTTCTCAGGCTCATTGCGAGGGTAAGATACAAACTGAAATTGTGTTTCGTTGGTTTAAACAGGGAGTTTCGTTTTGTCAAATATAACCGTTATCGTCGTCCTATTCGGAAAAACTTACCCGTTCCGTTTACTGGAAGAGAATTAGCTGGATGAGAGAATGACAGCAATTTAATACCTAAGTGTACAGTGGAGCCTATATAGCAACACGCTATGTAATTTTTCATGACCAGGCTTGGTGTGGATAAATTTAAAATGATGACGACGGCGAATATCAGGAATCTCTTCCTCTATCCTTACTTATACGGCCTATACCTCCATCCGTCCGACCCAGGGTATATTACATGGCCCATTCTCCTGTTAGGAGGAAAGTTTCAAGGTGGATGACAGCTATTTACCACATTGCCATGAAGGACTGTGGACTAAGAACTGAAAGTATAGATTGGCACTTATAGATGCTTTCCACACTCCCGGCGGCCATATTGGAGTACATGTACCTACGTAGTACACCACACCCGATGCATAGTTTGATGAATGTGTACACCGCGAATACCACAGTGCACACTGTGCAGAGCATTCAGAACAGAGCCACGTGTATTTGACATGGCTGCCCTCCAACATGACTTATTCGTGACGTAATTGCAAAGCCTTTGTATAGGCATAGGCTCCACACAAATTCGAATTGAAGGGTAGTTAAAGCTTATTAAAAGAAATTAGATGCATTTTTTTCTACGTTTGAGGTATACGGTAGTGCCACCTACTGAAAACAATTTATATTACATTTGAAGTAATTGATTAATTTCACATCTTGAAAGTGAACAAATATTTAGCACATTTCAGCCCCAAAACAGCTAGGTGATTAACCCATATGGTTCCATATAAGGGTTTATCTTTGACCATCTGAACATGTGCTACCTATTGAAAGGGCTACAAATTCCATATTTGGTCGACAACGGTTGGCCCATGTGAGTATCATCTGGACTGATACACATGAGTAGGCCTTATCACATGGAATAACCTGGCTACTGCATACATTTGCATTTGGGGCATTGGATCATGTGGGAAAACACCGGAAAATATTGGGCCCCTGAATGTTTTATCCAAATAGTCATCAGTTGTCCACATCAGTTGTCCACATAAGCCCCGAGTAATTTCCAGAAGTATCCCATATGGATTAAATGGATTGGTCCACACCGGCCCCATAGGAATTCTGGGTGTGAAATATATTGGCAACATGTAATGGCCCGTACGGTGCTTTAAAAGGTCCCGTTCAAATGTTACCTTGGATCACACATAACTATGGATTCCCATATGTCTATGCTACATCAATCTAAAGCCAAGAAAAGAGTTTTCAAACTTGTCCCTATCAGTGCAAAAAGCAGACGTAGGCCTAATCAAAGCTAGAGAACAAAGTTCAATAAGATTTTGGCCAATAGAAGAAAATACTTAGAAAGGAAGGTTATAATTGGACTAAGAGGAAATGTCAACAAAATTTTCATGTAAACTCAATTTTTGGTACACGTGTTGTAGGTGCGTAATTGGTGTGGTTATCCAGAAGATAAGTAGGATGTGAGCATATGCATAGTCACAGAGATGAACTACCGAACGCGCTTTTTAAATGACTCACTGTGTCTACCGGTAGACTGCGTAACATTTCAGGATGTGAACTGAACACTGTTTAGGCCAAATAGATATATTTCAAACTTTCATTTCATTTCTTTTCTGCAAAGTCAACATAAAATTACAGAAAGATGAATATTCAGAGAGTGGAGAGGGGAGGAAACCTGAAAGAGAAACAAATTGTCTCTAGCCTTTTTTCTAAGTTATACCAATTTGCTTAGTGGAGTCTGGCCATTACAAAATCTACCAGCATTTTGTTCTCTAACAAGTTCAAATTTCAAAATGGATTTCTTAAATCCACGATTTTTCACCATTTTCAACAAATACATTTGTTTCCATTGGGATTCATGTCGATAGAACCAACAGAGAGGGTCACTTTTGGCAGGGAGCCGGGAATTCTAGTCACATGTGCGACAAGTAATTAGTCTGTTCATCACAACTATTTGTCACACCAGCGACAAGTAGTCTGTCCTTGTCTGAGAGAATGTCAATTTTGAAACATTTTCCGAGTACTTGTGGCATGTGTGACAAATAGAGTGGTGGTCTTTTCACCACGTAAAAGAGTATGAGGATACAACATTGGGCTATAATTTTGTCAAAATAGGCAAAAGGTTCTTCAAAAGAAGCAGTCCAAATTATAGTAGAAAATCCATTTTGAAAAAAGAACTTGTTCTCTGATGTTTTGCATACAGCATTGGTAATATCACTCAAGGGTAAGCTCCCATTACTTGACCGACACAGCATGATGAAACGTTCCTTCTTACTTTTTGTTACATTCTCCTTCTCTGCCTGATTACCTCTTATCGCCTCAGGGAGGAAATGAAGCTCACTACACCCACACTTGATATAGTCACATTCCACGTCTGATTAATCGATTGACAGTAAAAGTTATATTAAAGTACACAAAAAGTTACGTAACATTTTAGGTTAGCTAACAGGTCAATCAAGCATGTGTTAATTGCTTTTCTTGCAGTGTGAATACAATGAAAGCTTAGCTCATTTTAGGGCACAGATCATGTGACAAACTCAGATATCAGTTACACACCACACCGCCTTTGATGTACTGGGGTGTCTATGTTGCTTTCTCAAGAAGAGACGTCACGCAATGGTAACTTGCTTCGAAGTACAGGTACATTTTTAGAAGTGTTCTGTTGTAAAACTTCTTTTGATTTTCTTTCTTTTTCTTTCTTTCTTTTTACTAAATTATGGTAAATTTACCAAACTCTGCAAGGAAAACATTAAGTTTTTATGACTAAAAGCCATGCATGCCAGCTTAGCAGCCACAAGAAAAACATTCAACCTTTGCCTAAAATGACAGAGAACATACTATGCCTCCTTATTGCAACCTTTGTGGGACCCTTTCAAGGGCATGTGAATTACAAATGCACATAATTCGCCTAAACAAAACAAGTTTTAAAAGTTTAAAAAGTATTGTATCTGTTGAGTGGTCACCGAAATAAGGGAAAGACAACATTTTAAGATTGATAATTACAGAGAGGTAGACTAGCTACTTCTACAAAAATTCACCTTCGAAATGATGTTTACAAAACACTGTTGTTATCAGCATCTGTTATCAAATTGATTTTTTTAGCTTTTAAATTAGTTTTGAGCGCAATCATCAGATCATTCAGTAATAACCACTGATGATTAACATATCTGTCCTGTAATTCTCTGGTAAGACTCACTCAATCGCATTTATCTCAATACACTTATTTTTCCTCTGTCGCAAACTGTTCTGCTGATGTAATGACTCGGTTACTTGATTTCACCTGTTGCAGAAGAGGACGCACGTCTACTTTGATGATGAAGAAAGTTTTCGAGCTTTCTGAAACCCATTTCAACAGGGAAAGCAGCGTGGGAGGGCAGGTGGCAGGATGCAAGCCTAAATTTGGCAATCTGACAGACATTCGGAAAAACTGTGACCGCCTTCTTAGTCTAAAAAAATCTGGCACGTATTTAAATACACAATTTACACTCAAACAGCTCGTAATGTTGCCCGAATGCTCCGAAAATTAGCCCGAAGAATAAAAAAACACGTTGATGTACGAGAGTATATCAAATTCGGAGGGTAGAAGATTTTTCGCTCTTCGAAAAGAAAGGCTATCTGATGGAGCGCTACCGTACGTTGGTGGGTGGGTGCAGAAAATTTTGCGAAGTCGTGGCCACTCGAAAAGCCGGAAATGGCATTTTCCAGTTTGTAAGTAGGGCCTTACAGGGACTGATCCAGAATTTTTTTTTCCAGAAGGGGTTCCGAAATGTGATCGCCGACCTGTAGGAGAGGTATATGGGGGGTGTTGCATTTTTAAAGGTCATGAAATGCAATTTGGTGTTCTCTAGCATATGAAAAGACAGGATGTTCTGCAACGAAATTTCTTAGGAATTAAAGAAAATGTAGCCATGAAGTAAAAGATGTCTTTTCCCTCATTATTAGGGGGCTAAACGATATTCATCTGTTCCACACGTGCAGATGAGTGAATGTCTTTTCAAATTCGGGGGATGAGAAAGAGAGTGACGTACATCCCGAAAGTATGCACGCTAACCGGTGCTTTGGCCGAGTGGATAAAGGCGGTGGCATTTGAAGCGATGAAGCTAAGCAACCGGGAGGTCTGGAGTTCGATTCCTGGCCGGGTCAAAGTAAGATGGGTTTTTCATCCAAGAGCAATCTACGGTTTTCCCATCTGAACTGGCCTTTCAAAATATACCAAATTTGATCCAAATTGTTGAATTGGTTGCCACACGACGTGAAGTTGTAATTCATAAGCCAACGGCTTCTCCCACATTCGTGGTCGCTAAGCGTCGTAAAACAACTGCCCTTCAAGGCCTGATTATTATAAAGCGTGCACGGCAAGCGGGAAGAAGGTGTGCATGGTCCAGGGGGAGCCAGGGGAATCCAGGGGGCAAATCCCTCAAAGCTCTTGGGTTGCAAGGTCTTCGAAGCCCCAGAAAACTGTTTTTCAGGGGTTATGCCAGAGATTAAGTTGAGGTAGGGTATGAAGAGGAGAAAAATTTGCTAAAATTTTGAGAACCATTTGCGATAGGACATGATTGAACTGTAGTAATATTAATAAAAACGGTCGAAAACATTGTTCAGCTTACACATACAGGAAAATAGCTTGATGGCCTTTGGAGAGAAAATCTGAACTGTCATCTACCTTTGTCATCATGATCTCGTTTCAAACATGGCAAATTTTCTTTTTTTTTTTTCTTTTTTTTATAAAGCCAGGTGCGATTTCCCCCTGTCCCTAGTAGCTATGCCCCTGTGGGCACATTTTTGATCCTTAAGCCGTACGCAAACAGCCAAGATATATGCATATTATTAATCCACAAACAGGTAATCCAGTCTGTTCTTCCAAGGAGTTGTATGGGATGCCGAGACGACACTTTAAGATTAGGCAGTCAGCTGTTCCCAGCCAACATGCCCAGTTGGGAACCGACTGGGCTCCAGCTGGGCTACTTGCTGGGCCCAGCTGAAACCCATTCGTGTTTGTCAGGTGTTCCCACATGGGGCCCAACTGGGCTAGCCTTTCCCAGCTGATGCCCAGTTGAAGCCCAGCTGGGCCCAGCTTCAACAACTGAAGCCTAGCTGGGGCCCAGCAAGTAGCCCAGCTAGAGCCCAGTCGGGACCCAACTGGGCATGTTGGCGGGGTTACGCCGAAGTATAATACTCCGCGTTGTCCTTTCGGTGAAATTCGTTTGAAACAAAGCCGATTAGAAATTGCGGCCAGGTGACCCAATCTTAGACGTTACGGATCTCTTTATTACTACTATAGCATACTCACCACCTCCGTTTTTCAGGAAGAATTCAGAATCGTTTGAAATATCACAATCAAAATTTACACTCCAATCGGCAGATCGGTTTTCAAACAGGTAAAATTTCTCTCTCAATGAGGGCATTAGAAAAATAGTGGAAGTGCGAAAATTTAGAAGAGGGATGGACAATCGTTTTGACAGAATGTTTTAAACGTCTCATGTTACTCCGCTGAGGAGATAGTGATCAAAGCAAGGTTTTTACAGTGGTCTTTGTTACAAGATTACTGCGCTTTCAAAAGGGGCGTAATGCAGAAGGAGGATCAACAGAAGTTTTACAATAAGAAGGAAGAAACCTGTTACTCAAATTTTGGTACCTGAAGAGAACTTATTTATTCTCAGGTTCGTGTTGGCTGGCAGAATATGGTGCATGTTTCTCAGTCCGTTACAACTCCCTGGTAATGCTTAACCGTCTGAAAGGTATTGATATAGGTTAAAATTTTATCTGCACGCAGTCTACTTTACGAAGTTTGCTGAAACACCTTAAAGGCAGTAAAAAACTGAAGCAGTTTTATGAAACAACATTTACCTGCAAATTGTTATCTAGAATTGCTATTTTCTATGAAAATGCCCTGAAGTAATAAGCTAGGATTGTGTATGGTCGGATAAGGAGGGTTTATTCAGAGCTGTGAGAGGGCTGGGAGTGTTTGTTTATTCACCATTCAGGTATACAAGTTATAACAAGGATAATTTCAGTTCGTCATCTTCATTGTGACCTCAAAAACGTTTCATTTAGATGACATCTGACAAATTTTTCACCGATTGAAGACCTCATCCTGAAAGAAGGTGCTATTTTACAACTTCTTCAAACCATAAGCTTGAGCAGCTTCTTTCAACGTAACAATGCATCATTCAAATGAATCTTTTAAAATTAATGAAAGTTTTATAAGATTAACCGAGGAAAAATTCTGCACAAGATTGGTAGTCCTTGTTACAAGTTTTTATTGCATGTTTTCAGAAATAGAGGTACAATTTGAATCACAAAATTAGCAATGATGAATAGAAAAAAGGGGTTTCTATCACTAGCTAGGAACATAAATATTTTAAATGAAAAAATACAAGGAACTTTTATAAAATATGGAGCACGTTGTTTGCATTTTAAAATAATATTTCCCAATTAAGGCAAATGGCGTTTGTTCAACTACTTTAGTTAAAACTAAAAGTTACATTTTAGCTAGATTTAGACATATACCTTAGAGTCATATTAAGCATGCATAAAACGAAAGAAGAGAGAAAGAACTCTCCTCCTGAAAGAAGATGCTCCTCAACTTCTTCACACCATAAAATATAGCCGCCTCTTTCAATGTTACCATGCATCATTCAAATGAACCTTTAAAATTAACAAAGATTTTATAACATTAACCGAGAAAAAACTCTGGACAAGATTGTAAGTCTTTGATACTATTTTTATTGCATATATTCAGAAATAGAGATCCAATTTGAACAACAAAATTAGCACTGACGAATAGTTAAGAGGGTTTCTATCATAATCTACGAACATAAATTATCATTTTAAAAATTAAAAAATACAAGGAACTGTTAAAAAATATGCAGCACGTAAATTGCATTTTAAACCAATATTTCCCAATCAAGGTAAACGTTCGTTCAACTACTTTAGTTAAAGCTCAAAGTTACATTTTAGCTAGATTTAGACATATAGCTTAGATTCATATCATGCATGCATAAAACGAAAGAAGAGAGAAAGAACAAGTGTCAGGTCCTGATCACTTTGCGTATCCAAACCAAATAGATATCTGAAGCAGTTTTTCTGACAAAAAAATTTAGAAGTTTAAATGAAGGTAATATATTTTCACTTCGGTTCGTTGCAATTGGGATATTTAGCGCATTGAGCAGTTCCCCGTTACATTAGTTGTCGCCTCAAACTTACTTTGAAGCAAAATCTCACAAGTTTTGTCTTATTTCTCTTCAATTAGGATCTTTCATATACTTAATGTTGCATATACAGATATTGTATATGCAACATTAAGTATATGAAAGTAAATTTCACATTATATTAGCAAACATATTTTGTCACATGATTCTCAAGAACCATTCATAAAACAGGATATACTACTTTATTTGTTATATCGTTTTGATGACTGTATTTTGCCCTTTAAGGGTCATTATTTTCATAGTGCCCCATTTGCAATGTACGATTACACTGTATAAATTCCATTAGCTTGTCTGCGCCTTATTGTTGACTTCAGGGGTTCATCATAGTTTTCGGTCTGAATCGAGCATTTACAAACCGTAAATGCAGTGTTGGGATAAGGACCAGTTTCACTCATGTTTAGAATTAGATCGTTAAGTGATTGTAGACGCGGTGTTATAAATGAAACTTCGATCAGGATCATCACGAGATGAGTCATCAATAAGCAGATATTGATAGCAATTGAAGCTTTTAAATACGTATCCGAGGAAAATCCATAATAATACCAGCATTTCATCCCTCCAGACAACAACGTTGAAATAAACAATGCGTTAAAGAAGAGAAATAACTTCCCATATAATGCTACCTTTCTTCCACGAATACCCGTAGAATAAGCATTTTGAGACGGTGCATTACGATAAGATGTCTCTACAGTTGCTTCACAGACTGATTCGTCTTCACATTTTTCAACCTTTAACCTATTTTGAAATGCGAGTAACTTACGATGTAGTATCTCATTCTCAATCTTAAGTTGATTGTTCTCCCCTTCCAGCTTCCTAAGGCGCGGCTTCATAATTTTGCAGTTTTGCGATATATCTCCTATTTCTTTACCGACCTTTTCAACCTGCAGTTCTATACTAGTTGTAAAACAAGTGAATGTTTCTGACTCTGCTGCAGAACATGTGTGCATTAAGGGGTCTGAAGGGGTCTGAAATTTATGTGTAGTAGAAAACTCGGTAACGTCTCTCAGATGACACGGGCTCGAATCGCCCACACCCACAATGTTGATCGATTCAGGCAACCTTTGGATGAGTCTTCTGTTTTCTGCAGTTTGAGGGAGATGTGATAGAAAGTAAGATCATAGCGAACAAAAGCCTAGTTTTGCAATATAGAACATTTATTTCAACTCAGGAACAAGATCATAAAATAATTTTCCACTGACATGACTTCTTAAGTGTAAATTGTTTTTGGTATGAAATATAAAGCTTCATGCTTGCATTTATGATTTAGAGAAGTATGACTCCCCAAAGGAGCTTAGAGAGCAAGAACAGGCGCACAAGCCTTTTTTCGAAAAACAGTTCATTCTCACCGATATGTTCTAATACACCTTCTACGTGCTTTTCTTTATATTTCAAGACTTAAATATTGCATAACTATCTAAGGTTCAACGATGAGATCCTTCAGTAATTTGTACAATTCATAAAGAAATATCGTCTCGTGATTCCGAAGAACTGTTCATTAAACAGTTAAACAGGATAGACTAATGGACTGTTAGTATATTCTTTACAGGGGCGGGGGACAGGGAACATGTCCCCAATATTTTTAGAGGGGGACACCACATCAGCCACTCTTAATAGTTGAGGTGTGAAGAAGATATATTTAATATATTTGCAGTAGAAACTGATCCGCATTTCTATTATCAGTAGACTAGGGAGTATGTCATGCAACTTTTGTGCCATGTAATCCTTTATTTTCTTTTTCTTTTCTTTTTTTCCTTTTTGGGGTTTCGCACTCTACGTGCGTTTTTGTCCAGCTGAATTTCGTTTCAACTGTTTTTCAGACCAGTTTCAGATATGTTGTTTCAATAAAAGTAAAAGTGCCTTAACCAGTCTTCTGGTATTCCGTAGTTTTTGTTTTTTCTTTTTCTTTTACCGAAAATATCAAAACGATAACACGTTCTCTTCTCTCTATGCTGCCGAATGAAAGATTCCTATTCAGACACAACATCATGTTGTGTAAAACTGTTAGGTTTCTCAATGCTACGTCCAGCGTAGTGGAAGAGGATAATTTCTATCTAAGCGCAGAGCTGAGCTTCGTTGACTACTGTGTTTCAGAGTCTGAACCATCACATTTAGTGGTTCGATACCGATAACGAGTCCATGACTAGTTTCAAGGGTGGATGCAAAGGGAACATGTGAATAGCTAACTTACCCTTAAATTTTGAAACGACTAACGGCAGACGATAAAACAAAAAGCTTTGAATGGAGTACAATATCTAAAACTTGTCAGTTACTCATGAAAGGAAACTCACTCAACACGCGAAATGTGGAAATTTCAAGTTGACCAAAACACTGTAGTAGTAGTACATGTCTGACAGACGGATTGGCTGGTTTTAAGGTTTAAGTCGTCGAAGTCCTGTTAATATTTTGATATTACCCCCTCTATTTTTGACGCAGCGTGTGTGTTAAAACCATCCCGTGTGACAACCATCCCCGATTACCCCTCCCCTGTATTTCACTTGAAAATTTAGAAAGAAGATGTTGCAGAGCAGGAAGCGATAAACTGATGTGTCTCCATTTGAAGTAGACTGTCGAGGACAACACTACGTACTAAGCCTAACTGCATAGTGGTATAATATTTCACGAGACAACCCTGTGAGGCAGAGACTTTCGTTTTATTTTATTTTTTTGTCTTTCATTCTTTTAAAAATTCATGTTAATCAAACTTGGCGTGCAAACTGAGGTATTGACAGAAGGAATACCTACTCATTACTTATCGAATAAAAAGTGCAAATACCTGAGAGAAGTAAGACGAATTAAAACCTTGAGATAAAATGGATTTAACGCTTGCAAAGATGTCCAAAGTGTAATAAAGGGAGTAAAAGTACTATGTTTCTTCATTTACGTTCTTCATTCTAACAGTGAAAGTCAAAGATGGCGAGACACAGCCTTGAGAGAAGACATGCATTCAAAAGCTACGTCATAAACGAGCCTGGATTTAGCATCCCGACATAAGTAGAAATGCGCACTCTCTCACAGTACATTATTTATTACCAATAAAGGTACCCGGTAAGAAGTAGCTTCTTAGCAAGGTGTGAAAGCTAGTCTAAAATACTCCATCATCACTTACCAAGGAACCTCTTGAAGTCATACCCGGCCCGACGTAAGGTGAAAAGGAACAATTTTCATATTTTCCCCATCTGCACATTCTGGCCTTTTTTGACTCCCAGTAAACTTTACCCGGCACCACAAAGGCCAAACCGAGGTTTGGGGTGAGTTAAATAATGTAGTAGTAGAATGCAATAAATTTTTAAGTTTTGACTGTATATTGAATCAATGGCGTAAGGGAAACATGCATGTGGCCAATGAGCCACAACTGGAAAAAATCGACCGTGTTCGGTCAGACTTAACCCAATCGGTTAGAAAGTGGGCTGTAAAATTTCATCTAACAAATTAACCAACTAGACTGTACTGCTAATTCCAATCTCACCTTTATTGGCCTCTTGTAAGATTTTAACCCTGCAATGGTTAAAAATTTGGTTGCTTGAACCATCTATAGATATTGTCTATAAGAGTTAAAGAAAGAATGTTAAGTAACATATTTTGCGAAATGCAAGAAAAGACAGACAAATAAGTAAATTGATCGCTCGCTTCATATGGTAGTGGATCCAAGCGAATCTCATACAGTAATATGGCATTCTAGAAAAAATTGGAAATTCTGTTTTATTACTTTCCTTTGTATTGACCATCCGTTCATGTTGTTACATGTATTTAATCAAGTAAACATTTGTTAACTTCTTAAACCTACAACTATCATTCTTTCATTGGGAAACAACAACTGTCGGTCTCGTAAGCCAACATAGGCATTCGCAAATTTCGGCGTAAAATTGATTTCGAAATAGCGATTTCTTACACAAGTTTAGATTATGAAGTGTGTATTCAAGGAAAATTGTAGGGCCAATGACGTGCAAGCTATAACCTTCTATTAATTAGCGGTATCTAAGGACTTCAAGTTTAAAAGCGTGTGAATTGGAGCTCGCCCACTTGTGATGAATTTAATTCAAGTGCTGCATAACATATCTATGAACAATTACCCACCCTTTGTCCGTCGTTGAGGCTCCTCCGGTGTAGATTTCATTTTGTTTAAGCGTGTAACGCTGAGAGAAAATTGTTCATGTCATTTTTTGGGACTTGGTTACGTACATGGGTGCTTCAATTGAACTGATCGTTTGATTAAGGTCTGAATAAAGCGGAAACTAGTGTAATAACGGTGCATAACGGCGCTTAACTGTCTTTTTTGTACGCCCGTCCTGACAATTCGTTTTTGCACTGTTCACTCAACGAAAAGCAAGAAGTAATGATACTTGCAGCGTCCATTATTATCATTAATTTAAAGGCCCCATTCTCTCGCCCCAAACACTACGAATTCTCCTAATCTTCTTACTTAAGCCCCTCCCACAACTTTCTGAAATTCCTTCTCATTAAGAAACAACCTCAGTTTATTGCTTCAGGGAGAGTACATAAAATTTCAATGTGTATAATCAAAACACTCTCAGTACAGTTCATGCAGTGTAATATGGGCTTTGGTACTCTGCATTGTTTGAATTAGCTGTCTATCAAAGAGATGGGCCAATTGAGAATTTTGGTAAACCCCTACAAGAATTGTATTTTTCGGTGAGAGGATTGGCCCTTTAAACACGAATAGTAAGGCAGTTTCATAATTCGATGTTTCCTTGTGATGCCACTCTCATATGCCGCGGCCGGATCGACTTGAACCAATTTGCTGAAAAATTGGCGGTAAAACTCCATCTAACCTAACCTAACCTAAACACTCCCTTATGTCCAAAGAAATCGTTGTCCTCCTCAAAAACAAAAATGACACATGTCAATAATTTTAAACTTAGGAAACAGTTTATTTTAAAGTATATTTTGGCACTAACAAAAACCCTTTTATATCTTTGGTTTATAACTTGGGACTCTGTGATTTAACAATTGAAATGTAGCTGAAACATGAAACTCATATTTTCGCAGCTCATCATGATGTTTTTGCCGTCACCTGTAGACATTTTATCCATTCAAGTATAAAGTATAATTTTATCAAGTTTTTTTTACTGTCAATCACCTCCTTCTATAACACCTAACGATCTTACCTATCGCATTTCGCAACGTATTTCATGTACACTGCATTATTGGTAGGACACGTTTGCCTCCTAGTACACTCAGGCTGATGAGTACAAAATTACCTTAAAGCGGCTCATTGAGTTGGTTCATTAAATTCAACAAATTTTTCCAAACCCTTTTAAGTTTCCTTCATATACCGATGATAGGGTCAAACTTAGACAGTCCCCATATCCTACATACAAATATCTGTTTTTCCAGCAATGAGTGCCTGATGATTCAATTTGTTTTTCAAAAATTCATGACCAGACATTTTTTTTTAAATCAGGCTAGGCTATACTCGAAACTGTTTCTACAACTCAGGAAACCAAAATGTTGGATATGAAAGTTGACTCATTATGCTTACTATAAGCATTGTCATGTGGTAGACTAGTGACCTTTGAACACCCTCATTCAATTCTTGATGTCTACTCAATGAGCTCCTTAAATTACTTTACAACTTCGTCCTTTGAGTATTTTCTGCCGCGCAAAGAGTATTTTTGTTTTCTTCCCAACTGTTTGGCACGAAGCATAGTAGTTTACCTGAGAGAGACTTGCCCTTTGTTACTTGTGTACGTTCATTACACTGTTAGAAATAAAGTCGTCGTTTAACGGTAATACTAGCAGCTAGGATTCCAGAATCCGACCTGTTATTTACAGATGTGCGTACATCCAATATAAACTGTACCTATGAAGTCACTTTTATTCCTTAACACTAAAATAGTCATCTGGTTATCTAATGCAAAACTGTAAAATAACGTTCGTTGCCTGCAATCCTAGCTGCCAGTGCTTTCACTGTAAACTTAAACTACCTTGTTACAGCATAGAGTCTATGATAATATCTTTTTATGATATAATTATCGATGATATCTCTACGATTCCTGAACGCAGATTTATTATATCGAGGAAACAGTTTAAAAGGAAACACTTATTAGTAACAAACTAAGCTTTCATTCCAGGACAGGGGACTGGCATTCAATTTTATTCCGGTGATGGGGAAGACTGAAGAACACTTATAAGTTTTTTTCACTATATTTTCAACATATAGAAACATGAAATATTTACAATATTTCTTCACAGAAAAAAAATAAAATGTTACTAACCTTAATGGCAGTAGAACTGTTTTGGTTTTGGAGATCCACTAAGGAAATTTCCATATCGGAGTTAGAAGACAGATCCTCGCTTTCTGTCCATGACTTTTTATGGCACATGAAAATACATAGGCAGAAAAGTAAATAGGCCAAAAAATAGGCAAATAAAAAAAATCGAAGGGCAGTGTGTATATATCGTATACTCAAGTTTAACTAAAAACAATTACCCTAATTGGGGAGATCTTTCAAGGAATATTATACCTTTCAATATGCAATACTATCTCTATTAGAAATGTCTTTACTGAACAAACAAGCCACCCAGTTGTCCAGAAAAAGTCTGGGGGTGCCAGAGGCAACGTCGCAAATAAGTTGGCGAGTTAGTTGCAGCATCAGATTAATTTTCACCAGTAATATAAAACTAGTCAGTACTAGATGACTGAGAATATTAGTTCACTTATTAGGGCAGTGTACAGTTTTGGTATATCTACCATAACATATGAAAGTGTTAGTGTATAATCCGTCACGCTAAACACGTAAAAGATATACTTACTTCGTAATCTCCTTTTGAATATAGTTCTGTCTGCTTAAGATGACCCAGAGCTTCGATACGGTTATCCATATCTGTAGGTCACGTGTTTAATGATAGATAGACAAAAGAAGAGGGGTAATGCATGTTGGGCAGGGACTCTAAATTCACAAAACTTGCTGACGCATTTTGTGAAAAGAACCAAAATGCAGTTGAATCGACTACTTATACTTTTAATTGTAACATACTCTTTTTGTCTGCAAAAACGTATTGTTGTTCAAGTGTTATAAAATCATTCGCTGGTGTAGGATCTCGCAATGCCATCTAACATATGCTAGCAGAGAGAGTGGGGGGGGGGGGTAGGTCCCTAAAAGGGCAGGCTCGTAGCAATAGCTACAAAAAAGTCATTGTGTCCGAAATGAAATAAACAAAAACAAAACAGGACTGAGGATTCACTGTAAGAAATATTTTTCTTAGGCTAAATCCCCTGCACTATTACTCCATGGTATCATCAGAAATCAATGTGCAAATTAATTTAAGCCTTTGGAACAATACATGGAAAATATAATAAAGAAAGGCTCGATACTTCTCAGCCTACAAAGGAAATGGTTTAGTAACAAACTGCTATGAGCCTTTTTCAAGAGCAAGGATGAATAGGGCTGGTCTAGGATCTCGAAGTACCATCTAAGCTTTGCTAGCAGAGAGAGTGGGGGGGGGGGGTAGGTCCCTAAAAGGGCAGGCTCGTAGCAATAGCTACAAAAAAGTCATTGTGTCCGAAATGAAATATTAGGATGAATAGGGACGATAAACTTGGCAGTTACTTACAACAGAAAGTTCCTCTCACTGGTAACAAGTTGTATCAATTGCTTTTTCAAAAGGTATGCAAAAGTACACACGGCGTCATAACAATTTACAGGCCAAAATCGACTAATTCGCTGATTTATGGCAGAAAGCAAAGTATATGGCCATATCCCATTTTCCTTGGATAAAATTACAATCTACATTAAAGTCAAATGTTCACCTGTCCCATAGACGTCAATTCTTGGGTAGGGGGAGACACTATAGGCGCCCCACATTGGGATGGTTTGGAAACAAAACCACACAAACCCGCTCCCTCATTCAAACATCTCGTAAAAGATAAAAAAAAAAAAAAAACTAAGTGCAAATTATTAAATAAAACTAATAATGAAGCAGAAATTAAAAACAATTATTATTTGTTTTAATTAATTTAAATAATTTTAAATGGACGAAACATTTGGTATCAAATACTGTGTAGCATTTGAAGGAGGTGTTCTCGGCGCGCTTCAAGCCCACAGTAAGAGTTCTCTGAAAGCATGTGCTTTTCTCTTGACAAAACTATTACGTCATGGAGCTCTGCAATGTCAATTAACGCACTCACAGTACTTGAATAAATGCACATTATCCTTCGTTGCTTCTAAGCATAAACCTTTGACCTAGCTTTGTAAGATTATGAAGAGTCATAGCTACGTAAAATTTCCTCTGTGAATCATTGAAACTTGCAATAGTTCCAGATCATACGCATGAAAAAGAAGGTACCGCAGCCTCAGAAGTCTTTATCATGACCGATCAGTGTCTATTTATTAACATTTTGGAGCTTGCATGTAAAGTTGCAAGATGTGAAACAATGGACGTGTCCGCCCAAGTACCGTAAAAAGGACAGACGTGTAGTGAAGATGCTTTCGGAAACCAAGAGTCCCCCCCCCCCCTTCTCTCTCTCTCTCTTTGAAAGTATTCAAATTATGATTTTAGAGCACTTCTTGCACACCCACTTTGAATTCAGGATCTCAGATTCTCGAATTTATTTTTCAAAGAGTGCAGGAGGCCTCAAGAAAATACACTCCCTTCCTAGTGTAAGTCGTCTAGATTATACATCTCGGCCGACCGTAAGTCATACGGACAAGAAATATAATTGAAAATTTTTACTTTCTAATAAGGTGGTATATTGGGTTTTTGTCTTAATTGACCTCTAAAGCACAATTTTAATGCCTACAATTGCGTAAGTACCCCAGAACTTCGGAAATCCAGATAACTACTGGTCTCGCCAAGGCTGCGCTTCATTCTTGATCCCGAAAAGAGCCCATGGATGATTCCCAGTCGTCAAGCCGATCCCATTTTTAGAACCTGTCCTTATGTTGTACCCCATCCACCCAAGTTGAGGACATTTTAGCTCATGCTACCATTTGCTAGTGTAAGACTTTGGGGACATGCAGCGCCACGTCTTCAACCCATTCCTCCATTATTCCATCAATCCATCCATCGATATCCTCCCTACATATTTCCGTTGGTTTGTTTGAAAGTCGAAACCCGTGTTCCCTGGATGGTGGTCATTTGGGGACTAGGAAATGTTTGGTCCAAGGTACAGTATGGGCCACATGATCCATTTCGTGAAAGTCTACACGAACCTTTCTCCCCACACAGATTCCCATTAATGATTCTCATGCTTTAGAGGTGTTAAGCAAATTTGAATCCTGAGACAAAGATGGAAGCTAGGGCGCCTGTTGTGAAATATTCTGCAAAATGCTTGACACCTTTTCCAGTTGACGGCATATTGATTGCTACCCGATGACGATCTGCTAATGTTTCTCTTGCATGTTTGGATCACGGTAAAAGGTTCCTATTGCCATTTTTTATGAAATTCTATAAATTGCACACTCTAAGAGATTCTCTTTTAAAATGCTGGTAGTTTGTCATGGTAATACGTGGTTACTAGCAGTGTTGTAGTGTGAGTACGGGACCATGAGTACGAGTACGGGTACGGGTACCAGGTCATGAGTATGGGTACGGGTATGGGTACAAGGTCATGAGTACGGGTACGGGTACGGGTACCTGGTCATGAGTACGGGTACGGGTACGAGTCCCAAGAAAAATTAATCATGAGTACGGGTGCGGGTACGGGTACCAAGCTATGAGTACGGGTACGGGTACGGGTACCAGGCTATGAGTACGGGTGCGGGTACAAGGTCATGAGTACGAGTACGGGTACCAGTTCCAGCTATGGTAGTCCAACTGACCGTAAATGTGTTTTGAGTAAGCTACAGGTATGAATTCATCAATATGAGTATGACATTTGTAACTGGTCTTGACATTCATGCCATTGCAGACCTACTGTATGAATATGGGCACTACCAAGCCAGGCCATAGCCTATAAACATAGGGCCTACATGTGGTACTCGATTACTGGTACGCATGCACAACTTGATGGCAATGTGATGGAAATCAGGCCTTTCTTGCTAACTGTGTAAATCAGAATGGCTGATATTCTGGCCTCAAATCAGGCCACATTACAGTGCTACCAAATAAGCAATTGTATGGTCTTTGTTACAACAATGTGCACCCAGAATCACATTGGGACATGTTTGTAAGTGGTAACCACGGACTTGTATGGGCTGACTTGCATAGGAAGCCTGTGGTGCTAACGTTATAGTATGAAACTACAGTGACATTTGAGTTTATCAAGAATCAAGAATCCATGCCAGTCATGTGGCATATACCCTATGAGCACAGTGACATTTGAAGATAAGTGAGAGGCAGAAGTCTGAAAACTGAAAAGGATGATTTCTAAGAGTGAGTGATGCATGGTGACAAATATAGCTACTTCTTTTAGTGTAAGCACCAATTCTGAGAGACTAAGTTAATGCCTGCAGTACAGGCTTACGCAGAGGTGCCAACTCTCCCTGATTCTCAAGAAAACTATCTGAAAATTCAAGGATTTTGTCCATTCCAACTAGCAAATATGACAATCTCCCTGATTCAAGCAAGCCTTTCCCCCATTGAGTTGCATGTAATTTTAACAAATCTCCCTGATTCCTGTGTGAAGCCTCCCTGATTTCTGGATGTAAATGTTTGCCTCTCTGCTTACGGCCAATATGACTAGCGAAATAGATCCATGAGAAAAAATAAGAAAAAGATCCAAGAAAAAATGTCCCACCATCCTCTTTCAAGTGCATGGCCCCTACATGCAACCTGCAGCCGTACTATATATGAATTAGCAACTCAATTTTGCTGTTCATACTAGGCTCCCTGTAGTTGAATTTGGTTCAAATTCAGTGTGCCACAGCTGCCACTGTAGGAAATGGACTAAATCCCCCCCTCAGCCTCTGAAAATAGAGTATCATGGAAGGTAATAGACTCACCAAGTGCCCCTTAAAGCATGTGCCGTCAGTGTTAGTCCCTATACCACACATACAATTGGAGTTCTATGCCATGCACTGTCACTTTTCATACCCTTTTCACCAACTCATTTAAGTTGAGGCAGGACTGACAGAAATGGGCCTAGGGGTCTTTCTGAGAGACAGGCAATTAAAAAGTGACTAGTAAAAATTGAATAATCACATGCCACTGGCAGGCCTAGATTACACTTGTGAGCAAAAATTCAAGTGCAATGCAAAGGCATGCTGTGTGCAAGTGGACTGGTATGTAGGACTAGCTTGATTAGACTGTATGGCTTTGTGTAGCATTGGTAATGCAGCTTAATAATTGTAAATTGTTGGTGATCATGAGACTCCACTTATCATTTGGATTTACTAACTATCACAATTGAGCAGATTCTATTTTGCTCAAAATTGTGGCCTGCAGCACACTGATAAAAAATAATGTAACCCCACTACAGTACAAAGCCAACAGTGTCTTTCTTTCAACAGAAGCAGTTAGATTTGCTGGGTCTTTATGATACACAAATCTCCAGTTTGAATTACTGGAAGATTAAAAAAGAACAAGCAATCTTGCACAGGTAGGCCTGCCTGGTTTTGTGTATTACTGGTAATGCAGCTTATGATTGTAAATTGTTGGTGATCATGAGACTCCACTATCATTTGGATTTACTAACTATAACTGTAAAAACTACAACTGTAAAAACATGCTTATCTTAAAGCTATACATCATATCATGTTGGTATTTGAGTTAAAATGAATGGGTTGATTAAGATCTGTATGAGAACTGATTTTAATTAGCTATAACACAGTAGATCCTGAGGTAATTGCCCCGGCCATACTCCCCGAGCACAGATAGTCCCAACATGATCTATCACTGTCCTACCCTATTATCAATTTATTATAGGAAAAGTCGTTCCAGAATTTAAATATATCCTCTGATGTTGTGCATGTAGGCTACCTGACTCATACCTCCACTGTTATTCAGTAAGTTTAGTACGGAAAAAAAAGGCAGAGGCTCAGCAGCCCTGGTAGCCATGGCTTAATATGATTTTAAAGACAGTTTATTGAGGCTGCATCCAATCTGTAAAAAGCTGACAGAAAGAATAACCAGTCTCTCTTTGTAGCAGCAAGCCTAGCCAAGCTTCTTATAGTACACAGACCCTTTTGAAAAATTTGTATGTAGGGAATTACACAGGATGCAAACTTAGTAGCACAGACAATAGTTAGATAAACTGAAAATGAACTGCAAATAAATACAGTAAGCCACAGACCACATGCTCATAGTTACAGTAGCAATTCATTCAAGGTGTATCAATCAATAGTTGCCCATGAAGTTAAGTGGATTAGGTTCAACTCAAGGGATTATCAGGTACCACTGCATAAGACTGAGTAGTTTGTATTGTCCTAGAATCTTCCAGTTCTGTACTTCAAGATTTTTGTAATCTCTACTTACTGTACACTTTCACACCCAGCAATTCATACTGCTTTTGTTGTAAAAACTTTTATTGTTGAACAACATGGAGTATAGGTACAGGTTGCTGGACCATGGGATTCATACAACAAAGCCCTTGCTTCAAGCTGATTAAGCTACTGTATTCAAGCTCTGACAATGAACCTCAAGGATGACAATGTGTGAAAATCTAGGTCCAGTCACAACAAACAGCAGTGAATTACATACAGTATACATGCAGGCATCAGAAAATGAAGGTGTTGGCAGGTGCAATGGGCAATTGTAGGAATAGCTTGGGACATATCTTTTAAGGTGTGTGTGTGTGGGTAGGAGGGGGGATCTGGAACATATTTTTAAGGGGAAGGGGAATCTATAATAGATTGCTCCACTAGCCTTATGATCAAGTAAGTGTAATTTCTGAGTGGAGGGAAGATTTGAAGTCCCTCTGAGAAAAGTACCTGGTGAGTATACCCAACTATACCTGAACTCATGAGAAATTTTAATTCAGACTCTTAATACCTTTACTCCTGACCTGGTCTCCATATTTGTACTCATGAGCTGGTACCTGCGCCCATCATACACATGATCCTGTACTTGATCATGTGCCACACTTTCAGTGGCTACATACAAGAATGTCAAACTTAGTGGGGGGGGCAGACTATGGGCAAAATTTTTTCACGCAGAGTGAACTAGAAGTGAAACCTGTGCTTCAGTGGGTGGGGTCAAGGCTGCAGGCGAAGCCCTCAGAAGCTTAAGAGGTTTTATTAAGTAACTGGTAGAAGGCAGTGAGGTGGTAAGGGCTAAATCTTGAGGAAATGCTCCATGCCCCATGTTGTGCTGCCACTGTACAGTGAACAGCACATTCACTAATGAGATGGACTTGGACTCAGGCTAGGATCCTTTGGACTCAGACTCGGCTTAAACTCGGTGGGGGGGGGGGGTACTGAACTCAGAATTGGCCCAGAATGTGGGTCACTGGAATCGGAATTGGCTCGGACTCGGTTACAGCCCTGCTAACAAGTAGTCAACTGTATGGAACACTGTTGTCAATCAGAACCTACAGTGTACAATACAAACTTAAATTAAACCAGGCCCCCATCATTTATCACTTTTTAATCTTAGTTAAACTTTTATTCACATTACTAGAAGAATAATGTATGTCCTGTGTTCCCCTTTGTTTTTGGGCCCCAGGACGACTAAATAATTCATGCCCCAAGAAGAGGCCTTAATTACCCAAAATATAAAATTCTCACCCAGGCCTGAACAATTTACCCAGAGCAGATTCCCAGTAAACACCACTCATGCCCCCTCCCCCTTATAGTGCAATTAACCCCATGGACTCCCAGACAAGGGGCATGTAGCATTATAGTAAATAAAATAGGAGCTAGCATGGGGGGAATGTACAGTAATAATATACATAGGATTGAGTTTGAATATTGCATACATGTTCATGTAGAATTTTTAGTGGACACTGATCTGTTAAAAGTGTTTTGATGGGAATCCTCAAAATTTGGTGTGGTGAGTAGTTCCATATGTAATAAAATCATGCACCCTCTAGGAGTCATCCTGAACCTTTGGTTAATATACAGCTTAATGTCAATCATTATAAACTAAAGTTGTTGTTGTCTGAGTACAAGACCAGTAGCATGGGTATGAATACTAGGTCATGAGTATGGGTACCAGGTCCCGAGTACGAGTATGGGTACGGGTACCAGGCCATGAGTACGAGTACGGGTACGGGTACCAGGTCATGAGTATGGGTACGGGTACGGGTCCGAAGAAAAATAAACCATGAGTACGGGTACGGGTACCAGGCCATGAGTACGAGTACGGGTAGGGGTACCAGGTCATGAGTATGGGTACGGGTACGGGTCCGAAGAAAAATAAACCATGAGTATGGGTACGGGTACCAGGCCATGAGTACGAGTACGGGTACGGGTACCAGGTCATGAGTATGGGTACCAGGTCCCGAGTACGAGTATGGGTACGGGTACCAGGTCATGAGTATGGGTACGGGTACGGGTCCGAAGAAAAATAAACCATGAGTATGGGTACGGGTACCAGGCCATGAGTACGAGTACGGGTACGGGTACTAGGTCATGAGTATGGGTACCAGGTCCCGAGTACGAGTATGGGTACGGGTACCAGGCCATGAGTACGAGTACGGGTACGGGTACCAGGTCATGAGTATGGGTACGGGTACGGGTCCGAAGAAAAATAAACCATGAGTATGGGTACGGGTACCAGGCCATGAGTACGAGTACGGGTACGGGTACCAGGTCATGAGTATGGGTACGGGTACGGGTCCGAAGAAAAATAAACCATGAGTACGGGTACGGGTACGGGTACCAGGCCATGAGTACGGGTACGGGTACGAGTACGGAATCTTGTACTCGAGTACGGGTACGGGTACGGGTACTACAACACTGGTTACTAGTACCTTCAATGTGGTTAAGACTCCTGAATGCGAAATGGGTCTTACGGCCCACTTTTTGAAATGATGCAAACTTATTACTCATTTCATTCGGCTAATGTTAAAACAAAGAGTTGAAGCCCTGTCAAGATGATACTTGGTTACTTATCACTTCATGGAATTTTTTGTTCGAGGTCTCTTGTTGGTTCCATGGCTCTTTCTATGACATTTTTTTTTTTTACTGATTGTTTACCAGAATCAGCACACTTTCAAAAGGTCTTTAAAGTAAGAAAAATCGCTTGAATGGGAACTTTGTGATTTTGTTCAAAATTCCACACAGATGCAAGACTAAACAGTCTATATGATGACCAATAACAATGTGAGACCATGGTTACATACCAACTTGTGTTATGTTAACTCAATGTATGGTTGTGGTGCAGAACGAAAGTCGTGCAAAACTAATTGCAAAAACAAACTCTGGTTGCCTCTTCAAATGAAAACTTACCGCCGTTACATTCTTGTTCATCCATCTTGAAATTAAAGTGTAAATGTTTTTTTTTCCAAAATCTAAGGAAAGTGCGAACAATGATGGCAAATTCATGCGGAGTTTGAGGATTCTTCATTCAATATTCGTTAGATTGAAACTTAGTGCAGAAACCTGTTTCCGAGACTCCGCTTTGAAAAATGTATTTATTGTCATGCTGTGACTTTGCTTGTTAAGAATTGAACAGAGGGACCCTATGGTATGAAGGTGTTGTGAGATGTAACTGTTATCTGAGTTTGTTACATGATGCATGCACTCATTGTTTACACACTTCGTTAAAAGCAATTATTGCCACACACTTGACTGGTCTGCGAGCTGTCGCCAAATGTTATGTAACGCTTTGTGTTGTAGTGATTAGCTTTAGCGCCCTCACTTTCAAATGTACTTTTTCTCTGCATTCCAACCAAACATTCCGGCATAGATTATGTTAATTAGGGTCAACATGCCTACAGCTGTTGAGCACACATTCAGTTTTCATAGTCACGTACACTGAGGTCATGCTGTAGACTGCGAATAGAACACTTCACTGCAGCATTACGTGATTGCACTCAGCAGACGCCTTTCATCTTTAGTCTCGACTCATCAACCAGCAATTTCGAGACAGCATTTTCTTGCAGAGAAGACCATACAGGTACCATAGAGTACTTAGCATTGCAATCAACATTTTATCTACAGTTATATCGATTGTCTTTCTCACTTTGGCCTCGTATCATCATAATCACAAGAACGTCCACTTGTTGTTCAGCGCCGCAAGGTGCACGATCAAAACAACCAAGTCATCGCTTGTATTTAGGCCAGTTTACTTACGCACACTAACTTACGTGCTATAACTGTATTGGCATTTACTACGTAGCCTATCTAGACCTAAGCCTAGCCCTGCAGCGTCACAGATTGCAGTATTCTGGTAGGCAAAGCATTACTACGGTTGCAGCATTTCAACTGCCACGGTCAGCTTAATTGGGGTCCAGCTTATACCGGCAGTGCAACCTCGGCAATTCATCTGCATATCATTGGCAAATCACCGCCAGCAGCATTTATCTCTGCCAGAGTATTTAACGTACTGGTGGCTTCTCAACTCACTGGCAGAGCCATTCAATTGCCCAAATGAACCGCCTACTACAACAGATCGATGGTGCCAGCTGACTCACTAGCTCCCACCGTCACGATCTGCTTGGTGTAGACTTGCGTGTGGCTATAATTATGTAACAATTACCAGCGGATGGCGATAAGACTATCGCTACCCCATTCAACTTCAACCATTCTCATTATTCAGCATATCTAGACACGTGTATCAAGACGTCAGTCACAACTTAACTGCATGCTAACCGGTACCCTTTATGTTTATACCTTCGCAGATCGGCTGGAGAACAGGATTGGCGCTGATGGGGATAAATGAGCACGTGTGGAATTGGAGACCACATAACCTTCTGATTCGTAACCCAACCTTCTGATTGGCTAAACCACCTCAGCCATCACAAAAATTCTCCAAAGTGTATTTTGGTATACCTGGTACTGTCAATCAATTAGTTAGATGTGAAACCTGAATGTATCAGGTGTGTATTCAGCGTGCTTTAAAATAGACTCGGGCAGGTCATTGAGGATGTTTCAAAAGTAAGAAGAAAAGTTCACCATGTAAAAAATGCCCTTTTTACGTAGATCTACACTGGTATACCTAGTTTGGGGTTGTGCACCAAGTAAAAAGTATGTGGGTTTACCAGAGCAAGTTAATAATAGATCGGCTTTAAGCAGTGACAATTCAACCAGCGTTCACAATATTATATCCCAATACATACCTGATACCATAAAACACAGCAGTCACAATATTATATCTTAAACATACCTAATACCTGAGGAGAAGTTGTCGTAGTTTCCCATGACAGTGGTGAATAATAGCACATTGCAGCATATACAAGATCTGGCAACCTTTGCCAAAAAAGCTTGCAAAAAAGATCACCTCTCCCTCAGCCTCTTGAACAAAAGATCACAGATCTTTTTACAACATAGTTATTTTTCAAGTAAGGAAGTCGCTCATGAAGACAAGTGTTTGAATGCTCAACAGTTCTAAGTCAATGTCATGGTCGTCTCAACACTTTAGGGAGACACCGTAAATATTCAAGCTCATATCAATGATTAGTAAAGGAAGGGTAGGTGTTGCACCATCTGACGTCACAGGGGTAGTCTGCAAACAATTGCGCATTTGAAGGAAAGGCACGAAATCTTTATTTTAGATTTCATATTAAAGACTTGGGTGGCATTATAGATTATGCGCCGGGAGGTTGATTATTATTATTGGTTTGGTCTCTGTATATCTTTCATCAGTACGGGAGATAACCGCTTTCGGGGGAAATCAATTTTCACCCGATCGGGGGAATATTTTGCCATGGGTGGCGCCACTTTCAAATATCTCCCATGATGCATTGCGATTCTACAGCGCAAATTCAACGGATACAACGTTCAAAACAACCTTGCAATTTTTATCGATTTTAGGAAAGAGAAATTCAGGTATATTTAAAATCTCTGTTGATAGGGGAGTAAAAAAGCTTTGTCCTTTTTGATTGTTCACCGCGCCGATTTTGAGATATCGAGCAATTCTGCGATGTTCCTTTTCCTAAGCTTAAGTTATCGACTCGACACAGCCGTAAGTTTTGTGCAATATTTTCCGCATAAAGGTGTGCAAGAGGATCGTGCCAGCATTTGTGTTTGTAAATACGTTAAAAAAGGTACCTTGCGGTTTCTCCCTTTGTATCTTTACTGCAATAACACATTTAAATGCATACATATTTGTTGAACAAATCGACGACTGTGGAGAGATAGACACTAAATGCTCATATAAATATTCTTATCGTTGAGACAGGCAAATTTTCTCCCGATCTGGGGAAACCTCATTTTCCCCCGAAAGCGGTTATCTCCCGAACTGTTCATCTTTTTGTATATTATGACCCCATGCGTTTTATCAAGTATTCTTTTCGAAGTTCACTCCTCGGTAGGGAAAACAATAGAGATAAACAGTGGCAGCCTACGGGGGTGAGATGGGACAATTTCGCCGAAGTCATATCCCCCCCCCCCTTCTCATTTGCTCCCCGAGCTAGGTCAGTCAGGAAATTAGTAAAAGGAAAAAGTAAAAATTAATATACCTCCCCTGAGACTTAATATTTCATCCAAAGATGCTCTTAAACCTCAGAACTCTGGAGCGACACCCTGGGCCTGGACTCCCGCCTGCAAGCTTCGTTTCTCTTTGCGCCTGGAAATATTTGTTCACTAACATTGTCCTTTGTTCTCACCGCCCCCCCCCCCCCCCCCCCACAAATGCATTCTACCGTCGCCATTGGAGAAAAAGCAGTTTGCCCCCGGACACTGCGAAATTTAGTGTACAGTGCAACATTCACAAAACAATACGGAGCTGTTCTGTTCAGTGTTTAAATGAATATCAAGTCTTCAGCCGTATCTTTCATTATACCTTGTATAGAACTGTAAGTCTACCAGCATATTGCCATGTTCTTAAAGATTAACAACCCTTGCTAATTTAATTATATCAAATTAATTTGATAATAATACATACTCACACTTCGAAAAGTTGTACGTTTTCGAATTCAAGCTGCTAAATGAGTCCTTGAACTAGGGCAAAAGTGTTAGGCGCCACACATGTAGGCTAATACTTAACTGTTGGTAACAGTCGGTATATGTTTAAGGTTAACAACAAACATATATGTTGTTGCACCATTTGGAAATACCCGATGTGGCAATCATCTTACGTGCGGAAGTGCAATGATATTATTTTACTAAGGCCTGACCTTTCGATTATGACCTCTTGGCTGTAGTAGACAGTCATGATCTGGAAAAGAGAACAGTGTTCCTGTACGAACCATCACGAAAGAACACGTTCGTGAACTGTTCTTGTACTTCAATTTCACATTGACTCGGTTGGTATTGCAGTGGGACGTTGGAAACATAAATAGGTGGCAGGGATGTCTTATCACTGAAACAAATGCTGGGAAATCTCAGTCCAGTGCGATTATTTGATGTTCGATTCCATGACGAAGGCTGTCTATGCGGTTAGGTTGGGTTGGGTTTGGTTAGGTTAGATGGCATTGTACGACCCAGTTTCTAACCAACTGGTCTGAGTCGGGCCGGTCACTAGCCCGCGGGGCGGACGAATTTTTTCGTCCAGCTCATCGCTACGAAAAAATCAACTTTCGCCGGCGTTGGACACCAAATCTGTTCAACTACTGCGTAAAAAACTTGCGGAAACTTCATTTATATAACTCTACGTGGGTTGGTTGAAGCAAGGCTGTTAATGTTTATTTAACAGGCAAACACTTGCACCATTGTACAACAGTACACAGAGTCACTGTGGTCGATGTTATTCGACACTGGTATTGTGTGGTACCGTGCAAGCATATACACACAGCACAGCGGTTAAGAACAACCGATCCCACGGCCACGGGAAAAGATAGTTCGATACTTTTCAAGAAAAAATAACTGTTTTTAAATCCACATTTTGATGAAAGTTGTTATTGTTTGAAAAGAGGCTGTCCAAGATCGAGACTTCCATCTACATTAAAGGCAGTCATTCGTCACCCCAAACTACAGTTTCAGTATACATATATCAAAACTCTCAATTGGTAGAGCTCTTTGACTGGCATCACATTCAAACAATGCATCATAGCTAAATTACACAGCATGGGCACTGGGAGTGTCTAGATTACACATTATGGACTTGTATGGCCACTGGGACAAGCTATGAAGCAATAAACTAGGATTGTGTCTGCATAAAGATGAGTTTTAGATAAATGTGGGAGGGGCTAGAAGTAAGTAGGTTGGGAGAATTGGAACTGTCTGGGATGATGAAAATATGCCTTTAAAAGCTTTCAACGGACGTAATAGCCTATGCTTTTGTTTGGTTTAAACGTCTTTGTGTTCAACGTACTGCATTGCCAAGATTTAGTCGTTGCCGTGAGCACCGCCTACCTCAGGAATAGACCAATTGTGGTGAGTGTTCATGAATATTAAGACGATCAACTTTTAGGCTCATTGAACGGAATTTCTGACCACCGCCGGCAGGCTCTGAGGGGCGGCAGGCTAAAGTGGGCTGCAGCCACAGGCGCTACGCAGGCTAGCCGGTCACGACCTTTTTCTTGTTGCAAAAAGGGAATTCCTATGACTTCAGTGGCGTAGCTAGGATATTTTCCGGGGGGGTGGGGGGCAAAGCTCGAAAATTTCCCCCAAACCTTTCAGTTTCAGTTTCAGTATATTTTCAGTTTCAGTATATTTTCAAGGTAAAGGCGCATGTATTTCATACAAAATACATAAATTTATGATAATAACAAGATTATCATGACGTCATGTAATGTTACCTAGGTTAATACATAGCCTACAAGATCCTGAAGCTGCCTACTATATACTTAGGATTAAGGCAATGTCATCAGGGGTCCGTTGTCACCCCTAACCCCAGTGGTTAATTAGATTAATTTTCCGAACTGATTAAATAGACTAAATTTCCTAACCAGTCCTTTAAAAATAAGGTAAAGACAGTGGCGGGGCTAGGGATTTCGGTCAGAGGGGGCGACAATGGTCTGCAGGGGCGCTTCGAAGGAGTAAATACCCTGAGCCTCATCACGATCGAAGCCACGGCTTTTCAGACTTTTCATTTGATTTTCCGCACCTGGTAGAAGAATACTTTGCCATTTCTCCTCAGCAAGTTTTTCTTTTAAAACACGTTGAAATTTTCTATCCATGGGCCTCCGCAGATAAAAATTCGGGGGGGGGGACAAAATTCTTTTATGGAGGAAAAGCTCCACGCCACCATGAGTTGGCGTGGAGCGCAAGAAAATTTTGGCCCAAAATGCCTCTCAGATCGCCAGAAATGGCATTTCTAAAGCCTGTTTACCGCATATAATTAGGGAAAACACTGAATGAACTGTTAAGAAATGTTAATTTTTCTTCGTCTTTTTCTTTATGTTTTCTTCGTTTATTCAGGATTTTTAATTTCCAAGGGAAGGGCAAATACCCCCCTTGCCCCTACCTGCGGACGTCCATTTTCTATCCCTCTCTTTCACATTCTAGTATGAAGGCAGCCATTATATTTTGTGTTATTGTCAAGTCCCGATTTAAAATTTTAGTGTAATAATGGGCTACTTTGGGAAGATAATATTACTGTAAACCCTCTAGAGCCAACAGCAAGCAATCTTACAGGGGAAAACGTTTCGCACATTAATTACTGTTAGTACATTTTTGGTATCTGGAAATCAAAAAGTACACGAAGAAACATTAATTGACGTAATTTACATCAGGTGACCACTCTGAAATAGCGATTAATATAGTACATAGCAAGAAAAAACCAAGACAAAAGGTCTGCTTGGCTCTCTAGATACCGAATTCATAATAAATGAGGCTTATTAGATGCGATTTTCTGGCTTTTGGGACCACGAAAGTACAGAAATAAGCATTTGAATGGGATTATCGTACAGTGTCAGAAAAAGCTATTTATCATGAGAATGGTCACGTGAAGAAAAGCAAAATGGAACCTGAATGATCTCTTCAACTGATTTTGAAAAATGTTGTGGAAGCTATTTTGGTATCTTTAAAAACTCTTTTTATTGTCTATGTTGACAATTATCCCCGACAACAAGAGGACTATTTGCGCTACAATTATTGTTGCGCCCTTTGCAACATCTTTTATTGGCCGGGAGGGTGCATTTAATGTCAGTCTGTGTATTTTGTAAGCTTATAATCACGCTTGGTGTGGACCGAAACAATTAAGCTTAGCACGGCGACAACATTCATTAGTGCGTATAAAGCATGAAGATACGTTTCGGCAAAACCTATCCCTATATTACAGAAGATGACCCTTTTCATCAGAATGAAAGGCAGATAGTACAGTTACTGGTAGCTGTTTGAGCATTTTGCTATCTGGGCCTTAAAACAACGCTATTAAATTATGTCTTTTGCAAATAATGGTGTAAGAGTAAAGTACGTTAAAAACCTAAAAAGGGCGCCAACAGACGATTTTGGTCCGTCGGGGGGAGGGGGGCGACCGCATCCATGGTCAAAAACAGAGTAAGATCAGCCTGTAACCTGCCCGGTACTAGCTTGTAGGATGAGAGGCCATTAAATGTTTAAACTTAACCCAGGGCGCTGTCAACCAGTAGGTTAGAAACTGGGCTGTTAAACCTCGCCTAACCTAACCTAAACCGGGGTGTTTTCAACTAAAGTGACGGGTGAGATTGATACTCGGAGCGCGACCATCGGTTCGCGCGGAGCATCCCGCCAGGGAAATTTCGCTAAAAACACCCCTAGATTGCAGGAAATGACACTCCCTGTGCCTCATTACTGCATGCTTAGAATGCCATATTTTTCTTGTCCTGAAAACTTTTAAGGAGACAATTTGTTCACAATATATATTAAAATGAAAAATGTATTGCTGACAGCCTTAAATCGAATATAAATATAATGGTTGCGGAACGAAAACAAACGGAAATTGTGATAACTAAATGAGGGGATATTTCGTTCACGAGGCTATTATTATGTAACTATTTATTAGCAACGTATTATCCTAAAGTGCATCAAGTTGATGAACATAACACTAGCTCAGCAATACGTAGGGAACTAGCTCGATGATGGTATCCTATGCTCCGGTCTTATAGCCTGTCAGTGTTGCGCAGTATACGCTGAACTGATCAAAATACCCTGTGTGTGTACCAGAGAACATTCACGCTGCTGCAGAGAGGGCATTTCTGCGGAACGCAAGTCAAGCGCGCTTCATGCTGCAGTGACCCAGATGAGATCTGGGGAAATACGTTGCATGGAAATTCGAGTTATACATGAGGAATGTTTAACGAATACTTATAGTGAGAAAACTTAAGAGAAATAGGAAAAGGAAGTATTATTTCGTCAACTGGAAATTTCCCCAGATTCCACAAATTTCCCCAAAATATTTCCCAGGGGGACAACTTGCCCCCCCCCCGCCCCCCTCCCCCATTGGCTACGCCACTGTATGACTTCCTTACAAGAAACTGTTCTCAGTACCCCGTAAAGCATTGGGGTGAGCATTTTCTCTGTGTGTGTGTATGTGACGTCTGCATGTAAACACGATATCCAAAAAGGTCACCACCGGTCGAAAGGTGAAATTTTCATGAATCTCATGCTTGGCCAGTTGATCTGTTGATGGTCCATATTAATTAATTAATCCATGATCATTTTGGAAAACGAAGGTAACTTAAAATCCCCAAAAGTTCAAAAGGTTAAATCTTTGTAAACGCTGCATTTCAATCAAGGGAGATTTGATTTGATACACGACACACTCAGAATGTACAAGTTTCACATTGAGTACAATAGTAGATGATCCCCTTAAAGTTTGGAGAATGCCACAGTAAACTTTGGTTAACTTTGTTAAACGATATGAACAGGAAGGAAACTACAAAAAAGCTCATACTAGGCTGAGTAAAATTGATGATCGCTATCAGGTTTGATGGTGGTCAGGCATTACTCTCATTGACACACATATAAACTCAAATTGACATTTTCTGGAAGCCCAAAAGTCATTTGTATACCACAATGTAATTTTTTGTTGATTCCGTCCGTTGGTTTTTAACCTGTCTGAATGTTTGTGGGCAGCACGATATGTTTTCCCACAACATTTTCATTGGGATGGCAATTTCCCCCCGGATCGACGCCTCTACGCAGATCACAACGTCATACAGCCGAAGCTGCCAAGTGTTTAGTTATAAATCTAATTGAACAGGTGCACAGTTGTTGGGATGTTTTGCCTAGTTTTCCCCTTCCTTTTGTAAAATTTTACTACACTTAGCCTAAACTTGAAAAAAATTACTTCAAGAAAGGTGAAAATTTTCCATATGGTCTGAATTTATTGATACAATTATTGCGTAATGCATTGTTTTGAAGAAAATCTTATATCAACATATACCCCGTACAAACAACCTTGAGAAGTGTATGAAAGGAACTGGTGGTAAAGGACAAATCTCACAATGCGTCACCAGACTTTCGCAATTCATTGCCAACTCTGGCAACCGTCGGTCCTGTGGATTCAACTTGGCATGTAGTCAACATAATGCATGCCTAGTTTTTATTTGTGCAGTGGCCTAGTTTCTACAATGGCAACAGCGTTTAACAGAGTTGGCACTTGTGTTTAAAGCCATTGCCGCTGCACGGCTACAGGAATCCTTTTTGTATTAAATCCGTTCACTCCAAACAGTTTCAATTCTCCTAACCTACTTACTTAAGCCCCTCCCACAACTGTCTAAAACTCCTCCTCCCCACACAAAAGCTCAGCTTATTGCCCGGGGTGAGTATACAAGACCTCAATGCGTAATCTAATCACGCTCAGTATGGTATATGCTGTTTAATATGAGCTACAACACTCTGCATCTATAAAGCTGTCGCAAAGAGCTGTGCCAGTTAAAAATGTCTCTTAAGTACTAAAAATGCAGTTTGGAGTGAAATTAGTTGCCTCTAAAGCTGACCTCTAGGTGACTTCGATCTCTTTTCCTGCGGTTTGTTTTCCACACGTGCCCCAGATGACTGGGGATGTAATATTATTTCCCTTCATGTTTTAAGCCGTTCAAATAGTTTCTCGCCAAACTCCCACGCACATTCGTGGAAAATGTTTCCACATCTGATCGTTTCTGTTTCTGCTCTATTTTTTCTAAAGAATAACAGCTTTCAACCAGCAACGTCTTATCTCTTTGTTAAAGGTAAAGTTTAATATCCCCAGTTTGTTTCAAAAGCCACATCACTCGATAACAGAACTGTATTTTCATGTTTACTGCAAAGACAAAAGGGCATAGCCTTATACGCTTAGATAAACGAATTCATTTCGAAGTCGGAGATTCCCTGATTTAAAGTGCTCGATATTCCCTTTTTTTTTTTTTTTTTTTTTTTTTTTTTGTAGGGTTTCTATTTGCTCAAATGTCTCATCAATATGTATTGATGCTATTGAAAAAGTGGGTTAATTTTCTTTAAAACATATGAGTGGCCATCTATCCACAAATCAAAAAGTACTTTCCAAACAGTAATTTCGTGTAGTAGGTATAAGGTATGCATATCATGAAAATTTCGGATTTCCTGGGGTATTTTTGGGTAGAAATTGTAATTTCAAACGTTAAGAGCGTCATCAAAGTCTTACTTAGAAACCTGTCCCTACACAAACATCCTAACAACCGTAGGTAACAAATGACAGGTACTTAGTCGTGTGGGCATTTTTAAACATCTTGCAATGAGGGATAAAAATACCCCAAATAAACCAAGTTGACACAAGTACACCGTGTCAAAGTAGAAATCTCCCGCCATTTTCCTTACAGTCTCGGGGCAGAAAGTTATCGAAAGATACCCTTCCCTCCACCCTTTCCCCACACCAGCAAAACCCATAGTCGATATCTTCCACATTCAAATTCGTTACTCTGGATACAAACCTGCCAAATCATGGACGGAAATACCAATCACTAGGACAACTAGCCTGGATTTGCCTCAGGTGTCGAGTTGAAGACTAATTCCCGAAACAAAATTAATTAACTTCGAAATGTGCAAAACTTTCTCTCTTTCAGGAGGTCAAAATTGCATCCCAATAGCATATAGAGTTCAGAGAACACTAATTTTCAAAGAACTGCATTTTTTCGTCAGTAAAGTGCATTGTGGGAAATCTGTGATGCCATTACGACACAATTATTTGACATGTCATTCAATTATTTATAATTCTCAAGCCTCTTCAGCGAGTATTAAGCAATGTCATGTGTGGTGCCCTTCATTTGTTGTATGGTTACGCTGGATGTACCACAACATATATCCAATTATTTCAAATGTATGAAATTTCAAGGACATTCAGGGGATTCAATAATAAATAAAAATCAAAAGAATCTGAGGTAATGTGCCCAGTTAATCAAAAAGAATCATATTTGGAGTTGAGTAGAAGGTATTGCTACCACGGACGGTGATCCTGGTAGGATGGGGGATATACCCCCGTGAAATTGGATTGGGGGGATACTGTACACTATAACCCCCCCCCATGAAAACAAACCCTCTGGTTCAAAAGCTATGTAAAAAGTTATGTTTGAACATTTCTTGAATAGATCGAAAAACTAAAAGACTAAAGAAGACCCACTCTTTAAAATGTAACATAGGCCTAAACCCGTTTCTCTTAAAATAGAAGGGAACTTATGGATGTGGCTGGACAGTTCTGTACACCCTCACATGGACTAACTAAAACATGAATATATTACAGACATGCACCATTATCCTCAATCGCCTATCACCTTCGAGAATGATCGTCCATAAGTTTACTTCTCTGCTTGAAATAGAAGGTAAATACGGTATCCATTTCTTACATGCATATTCTCATAAGGCGACTTTTACATGCAATGAAAGAATATAATATAGTTAAAAGACCTTTTACATGACTGCCCTAACCGGCGTAACGTTATTTTGTTTCTGAAGATTTAATTTTCTTACATCTTGGGCTTCTGCTTCTCCAGATGAGTTTTATTATACCACAGTTTAAGCTCCACACGGTTCTACAGTGATTTTTACATCGAAAACCATTGTTGTTATTTTTATTCCTTTCGGTTCAGTATTATCGACTTTCCCTCGGTCTCATTTAAAAAAATATTAGAATTATTTAATCCAGAAAAGGACCGATGGCAATTCACAATTAATGAATATTTAGGCGATCATTAAGAATATTTTAATTCAGAAAATGACTGATGATTAAAAAAACAATTACTTAATATTTAGGCCTTTATTAAGACTATTAAAAGAGACGTGACTATAAACAGTGTACACAAAAATATTCATTTATTCATTGTAAAACTATAAAGAGCTCGAGGAGTGTCGACAAGAAACTAAAAATGCTCTGATATGCACCGACACCCCTTGAAATAACTAAAAAATTACTATAGAAATGGGATTAAACAAACCATGTAAAGAAATGAAGTATATTCAATGACACTGGCGTATCTGCGGGGGCGATTGCCCCCCCCCCCCCCCCCCATTCTTAAAAAGGAAAATTCGGAATTTGCCATTTGTGACAATAGTTAACTACAGTGTTTTTATCCCAACTCTTCTTTCATGAAATTCCAGAATCTCTTCAATAAAAGCTCCATTTTTGTAATTAGGTATTTCACATATCCAATATTTTCCAGCTGGTAAGCATACAGAGCTAAATGAGTAATCAAAACATTCTCTCAGTCTATAGGTTATGAAATATAAGCTGCAAAATTAAGAGATAGTATTTTTGACATAAACGAAAGGTAACTACCCTACGCAATATTATTAACCTGAACTTCAGAACTTTGATATGGCGTAGCATGTTATTATGATCATTTAGTTGAACAATTGGGGGCTCTCATCTTAATTACGAATTTGTTAGGGCCGTTATTCCGAAAATAACAATTAAATCGTTATTCCCAAAAGTTCCGAAGAATCATTATTCCAGATGAACGGTCTTGGTCGTTATTCTTCCTTAAAGTTGTTTTTAAGAATAAACAATAAAGGTTGTTTTTTCCCGAAGGAACGTAAGTCCGATTTAAGGATATGGGTTATTTTGAAGCATTTGCGTTTCGGAATAACAATGGTATCATTATCGGAGCGTCCATATGGTCAGGGGGTGACCGCTTCCCCTTGAATGATTAGATTTGCTCCATTTATGCAATGCTTCTAAATAACATGACTAAATAGTGTTGTCTTAAGGCCCAGATAACAAAATTCTCAAAGTGCAGACGACGAACAATTTCAAAAATTTCGAAAAGTATGCGCAGATTCGCTGGCCTTCCAAAATCCCCCCCCCCCCCAACCAATGTTGTCCTGGACAAAATATACCCCAAATTTCAAGAATTCCAACATTGAACGGAAGTCCAGAGCGGTGGACTGTCCCATGTATTTTGGTCCAGAATTGTAGTTGTTAGTACGCGTCTGTTTCTATGAACGTTTTGAAGAGAAAAGAAAAATACAAACCAGCGTACCTTGCCCCAGGGCTCCCGGAGGCAGTTGTGGCAAAGGGTAACTTCATCTTTCCCACTTTTAAACAAACTTGGGACTGTGGGTAATTTAGTCCAACCCCCACCCCGAAAACGGAGAACTGATTTGGCACTTACTACAGTACGAATCGATCACACTTACCTGACGGATGCTTATTTGCTTCATGGGGATGAGAGACCATGTTGTATCTCTGGTGATTGCGCTGTCACCGCCAGTAACATTTTCGTTGACGTCTGTAAATACTTTCATATTCGTCAGAAGTATTACAGTGTGCCAGATCTGAAAAAATTGTTTGAACATATAGATTCCTCTCTCATTTGGGATTTCTCACTTAAAAAGTGGCCATTACAGGAAAGTTTCACACGACCCCAGCATTGATTTTGTCTAGACATTTTAGGATTTTGCCCAATTTTTTTCCTTTTTAGTTTTACCCTTTCTTCACCAAATAACTACGTTACTAACTAAACAAACTGCATAACCAGATGAAGTCCTAGCCAGGACCCAAGGATGTCATAACTACCCCTTGTTCTGACCATCGTCAGATTCGAGGATAAACGCCTCTTTCTGGATGTGCTGGAACGTTGTCTGGGAGAAGGAGGGCCTTCTGGGTAGGTTAGCTTCAGAAAGGTAGTTTTTGACAGCTCGAAAGGAGAAATATCGAAACCATGTTCTGAACGTTGTACTGTTCATCCAGACATTTTTCTGAGAGAATTATCTCACCGGAAGGTTGTTCATTTTTACATTTTCGAAAAAATCTCGTGGTAACTTCTGAGTACCAGAGGCTCTCCCCGCCCCAAGAAGGGTGACCCGCTCCTTGCCTTTCTTGATTCCTGCCGCGGAAGTCTCACGTCCACATGTCAGAGTCCTGTTTGGTAAAACATGCTGGTAGAGCACTGCTTTGTCGCCGTCATATATCAGAACTGCAGTGAGCTGTTCCTCCTCGATAAACTTCTGAAACTTTTCCCTAAAGGGGCCGACCACATTACTACTGGCTGACAGCTTTTCTCCCTGGATAGTCAGTACCCTGATGCCATGAGACGATCTTGAAAGCGGCCCAGCCATCCATTAGAAGCCTTGAATCCCGGGTCACCTGCGAGGTTTTCGTTAAGCTGCATTGACTGTGCCTCCTCTCTCAGTATGTCCCCTCTCACATTTATCCCTTCACTTCCTTTCTGAATGAACCACAGGAAGAGAGCTTCACCTAGTTTGTTGTCCTTGGAGAGTCTCATGATCTTCGTCGAAGCAGGACTGGACGACAGCTCAATGTTGCCTGAAAACTGTTTCAGTTTGGGACCGGCCTTCTTGATGCCGCTTATGGTCATTTACCAACGCTCATTTCTTCGCCAGTCTAGTTGCAGATTCGCCGTTGTTCAGCCTTTCCAGAACAGCCAGCTTTTCGTCAATGGTTACGACCACTCTCTTCCTCTTCCCTGGAGTTCTAGTTACTAATGATGAAGCCATGGTGTAGTGTAGTAGATTTCTTTTTTTCTTTTTCTTATTTTTTTGAGAATGATACGTAATGCAATGATTGCAAAATCAAAACTGATAACTGTTTTGTATACAGCTCATTTTATTCATTTGAATCGTTTGTTGTACTGCCATCATTGGATATTCAGGAGATTCGGAAACTTTGATCGAGTTTATCAAAATCTTTTATCTTTTTAGAAGCTCAACGAGGCTTTAGAAGCTTTTTAACTTTTCACAAGCTTGTTAAGTGTGAAAAGGGGATATCAGTTCCCTTGCCACCATTCGTGAATGATTTCAAAGAATTGTCAAAAAGATGACTGAAGACGGAATTTATACGTTTTGAGTTCGGAAAGTTTGATGGAATTAAAGTGATACTTTGTGTTCGACAAAAGGAAAATACATTTAATTATTCTGACCAAACTTTCCCTTTCACTTTAAAACAGTCCATGCGACCAATGAGGACGAATAAACAATCCCCAACGTGAAAAATCTGCCAAATTTTGCTCAATTTCCATAAAAATAACGACAAAAAATCGACAATGTGAACCAACAAACTTTATTCCACTTCATCTGTACCAGTCAGTAACCCAACCAATAAGAGTGCACTTATATATGAATGTTAAATACAACAAAACAACAAAAACACAGAACGAGCACTGTACCAGAGGTGGTAATGCTAATACCACCATAATTTTCGGCTTGTTAAGCAAACGACTGTGTTCGATTCTGCAAGTAGACTTTCATTGTAATGCGAAAAGATAATGAAGGAGACTCGAAGAGAAAACCGGTGTTTTTCAAAACTATTCTAACAATTCACAGGACTGTCGATCGTAAAAAGTAAACCTGGCAGCTCCCTGAGTAAACGTCCAAATACTATCTGAGCTTGGGTACTCTCAAGGTTATCGTAACACAAAAGCCTCAGTGTCAGTGTGGGTGATTCAAATTCTTCACACAGCCCACGGTTTGGTTCATGTAATGTGAGACCTAGACTGTTGTTTTAACGTTCGAAGTATCGTTACTGTGCAAGTTGAATATTTCTTCTACTCTTGTGAAAAAGTGTTAGAAATGACATAGTGGAAACTCTCTGTTGGGGAAGACACGTCTGAATACCCCAAGCACCACTTTTTTCACAAGGAACTGACACGTAAGTAAACTTTCATTTTACTTAGTAACTAAACGCAATGTGTAGGCCTACTCGGTTGGTATTCAACCAACATAGTCTCGCATTTTGAATCAGAAAGCAGGAAGACCCGCCTACCATGTATTTCGCTATCTATATCTGGGCTTTAAATGAGCTAGGTTTTTCAAATTCCATGTGCCAATACCACAATAACCGTACAGGGCCTACTCTTACTGAACATCGGAAAATGGCTCGTGTGACATATTGAATATTCGTTTGACTCAGATAGGCGTGGCTTTAGCAGCATTAGGAAGCGTTTTTCAAAGGAGATTACAAACTTTTCAGTATTGCGGCCTGTTCTCTAAATTTGAGCACTTTATTGTCATGGCTCATGAAATTATGAAAGATTTCGACCACGATTAACAAAAAACCCTACATATTTCCTTTTTGTGAAACACAAAGAATCACTTTAAGTAAAAAGGCCTAGCGTTTCCGAAGTTACACAAGGCTTAAAAGCTTGTTAACTTTCTCATCTCACAAGCCTGTTAAGTGTTAATGGAGCTATCAATTCAATTAAATTTCACCTATGACACCCTACGTAAGTCTGATTGGCATTCTTGTGCGCAGTCGTGGACCCTCTACTGCCCAGTGTTACACTTCTGCTGCAGACGAAGAGCGCCCCCCCCCCACACGTCTTTACTGTTTCACGCGGAGCTCGAAACTGCGAGTAGCTACGCGAAAATTCGGCCACAGCAACGAGAGAGACTATAGTTTAAGTTCACATGGTCAATAACCTACGGAAGCCGATCCGGGACGTGTTACGACCGCTTTTCCGCCGACCCCCGAGGCGCGCAAATATACCCCGATTGGAGCCGGGCACTGGAGGGTTAATTCTAATCACTGCATTGATAAGGGTGAAAAGAACGGCTGTTGGACAGCGCTTACACTAGCGGGGCTTTGTACAAAAAGCCTAGGCTAAGTACACTTCAGTAGGCGTTTGACTTAATGCACGTATTGTGAATCTTCATGGACAACGAAGCTGAAAGAATTGGGGTAATTCTGTACCGTTTCTTCATTCTCCAGCTTTATAAGTTCAAGTCCCCTTACTCAATATTTATTTCTGGCTTATATCTGGAAATATCTGGCTGTTATAAAGTTTTATATGGCCATATGAAGCCAGATATAAAACCCTAAACAGATATCTTTAAGCACTATATCAAGTTTTATATGGCCAAATCCAGCCAGATATAACTTGGAGAGGTGCCTTTCCAGATATGCAAATAAAGTTGTATATGGCCATATCAAGCCAGATATAACTTGATGAAGTGACAGTCCGGATAAGTAAAATAAAGTTTTAATGGCCATATCAAGCCAGATTTAACTTGGTGAAATGCCTTTCAGATATGCAAATACAGTTTTATATGACCATATCAAGCCAGATATAACTTGATGAAATGACAGTCCAGATGTGTAGTAAAGTGTTACATGGCAATATCAAGACAGATTTAACTTGATAAAATGACATTCCAGATATGTAAATAAAGTTTTACATGACCATATCAAGCCAGATATAATTTGTTGAAATGCCAGTTCAGATATGTAAATAAAGTTTTATATGGCCATAACAAGCCAGATATAACTTGATGACATGCCATTCCAAATATGTAAATAAAGTTTTATATGGTCATATCAAGCCAGATATAACTTGATGAAATGCCATTCCAAATATGTAAATAAAGTTTCTTTATGGCCATAACAAGCCAGATATAACTGATCAAAATGCCCTGTCAGACATACATAGAAACTTTAATATGGCCATATTGATACTTTGGTTTAATATGTGTACCTGTCCTACACAAAGGTCTTCTTTGGAAACTGAATAAGTATCAGCAATTAAAAATCATAACACTCAGATCATATTCAGCTATATTATACTAACATATGCAAATGACGTTCCAATGTGGGCGTGGTCAGGAATTTAAAGCCCTGATTTTCTTCTCTTATGATTAACGAAGTGAAATGTGATAAATCATAAAATTTATGTTGGAATATTACCCCATGCGGTAATTTAAACCAACAATGCTGTGTAAACTTTTAAAAGTAGGAATTTCAAAGCAGTTCTTCACTATTAAGTAATTAAACAACTTCAAATACCTACGTCAATGTAATACTTTCTTAGAGATGCTCAGATTATACTGGCTAAGCAAGTCTTCTGACACGCTTCACACAAACGTAGTGCACTAATAAATTAGGTACAGACAAATATGGTCCAGATATGGCCTGGATATAAATTCCTATATGGGACTATACGCACCATATCTGTCCCACATATAATTTGAGCCATGTCATGTTTTATATGGGCCATCTATTCCTTTATGTTATATCACGTCATATCTGCTCAATGTTTGTTAAAGCTAGGAACAAATTTCATATCTGGACAAGATTTGGGCCAGACATAAACTTCCATATATGGCCCATGTATGGATTTTGAGGTAAGGGTCGGTAGTAGAGATAAACATTAACAATAGTGGTGTTCTACTGCAATAAAAATCAGTAGCTTTGCGAAACCAAACGGCCAGTTCGGATAAACAGGGTTTGCTGTAGTTTTCAACGTGACTTTCGACGTGGCCACAGCCCCAATGAACAACGCGTGCGTCTACGATCCAGAGTCCGTGATGGCTTTGTTCGCGGACATCATGCATGTGCTTTCAGTAAGGCATATGATACGACTTAGAAGTATGGCACCCTTTGCTTTGCTGTACACCCTTAAAAAATAAATGGGTTTATTTACCCCTAAACGTGTGGCTGTGCAGGCGTTACTTTAACTCTCTAAAGCTTGGTGTTTTTACCCCCCTAAAAACTGTATTTAAAACCACCAATGGTGTTTATTTACACAAATTATCACAGAAACATGATATTTCGTCTAAATATATATTTTGGGGTGATAATTTGCGTAAATATACACCGCATTCGAGTTTAAATACCCATTTTTAGGGGTAAAAATACCCAACTTGAAGGGTAAATGTAACGCCTGCACAGCAACACATTTGTGGGAAAATGAACCCATTTATTTTTTAGAGTGTATGTTTATGGAAACTTCAGACATCAGGCACACGCAGTAAGCAGAGGCGAAGCTAGGAATTCTGATCAGATGTGCTACAATGCTGTAGGTGTGCTCTAAAACAAGTAGAAAATTACATATTTCAAAATTCCTCCCCGACTGGTTCCTTTGAAACATAACTTTTAGTGTAACGGTGGTCATTATAACTCGTGCTTTTTCCCGCAGGTCTTAATTCAAGGTTTTACGTTGAAAGTCACCAACTTAATAAACCGACCAGAGCCAAGGCAAGTAATTACAGATGTAACAAAAATTTGGAACTTACTCATTGTTGCTGTTAAATGAATTTCACATCTGAAAATGGTCATGATAAACACACAACTAGGAAAATTTCCTTTTCATGGAAGCAGGCACGTAGTAACTGAGAACCATCAATTTATTAATTCACACTACGTGGCCACTTTAAAATCGCTACTACTTCTTTAGATGTAACATTTTGTCAAGAAAAGTACAGAATTGAGCATGCAGTGTCAGATGACTACTGTATTTACGGAGTAAGCTACAAAATTGGACAAAACTAGTGGAAACACCTCCTTCATTCCCGCTTCCCTACATAATGTTGAGAATAAAAAGACACACCATTTTTGTCAAGACCCAACATTGTACAATGGGAGAGGCGGAGGGAGGGAGACTGTCCTTGTGAACAGAAAAAAGAACAAGAATTGTAAATCGCGCATACCATTACACATGGTACAATGGCGGAAGGTGACACTTTGTCCAATATTGTAGACATGGTCGAATGGTCTTCCAAATGGTTTATAATTGGTGATTTTATCTGTTAATTGTTTCTGCGTCCGTCACATCTTCTTGGAACTGTGAAGGTTAATTCAAGGAGTCCGTGCATGTTACAGGCTTGTAGTCGCTGCTTATTTGGAGGCAACCAAGTTAGCAAAGCAACACCATAGGCAAGTGCATATATGACATAGGTAAAAGTTTGGATTGTTACAATGGATAGCTTATTAATTATTTCAACTTGAGTAATTTACGTTTCATTATTTAAAAATTAAGTAAAGACTGGACGACACATTTCTTAATAACGTTGAACAGATTCATGGTTGCTGGTTATCGGTGAGAGAGTCAAACCATCTTATCTTCTATGCTAACTTCTTTGTTTTTCAGTTAAATTACAAACAGCCTTGTAAGCCACTGTGGAGAAAAAAGAGAACATCAACGTTACTGAACAATTAGATGGTATTACAATTAAATAGTGTAGTAATTATATGGTATAACAATTTTATGGTATAACAAAGGCAGTAAAGTCTCAAAAAAGATGAAGAAGGGGAAAACATTGAGCATATACGTGTGAGATCACATGAAAAATTGTTCTTGAATGAAAGGCGTAAATATAGCTGACATCTCCAGAACGACGAACGAAGTCATTTCTCTGCCACTGCTTTGAGGGCATAGGATACCGTTCCCTCATTTTCATGATTTTGCCCAATTGTTCTCGTTTTTAGTGTTTCACTACCTTTACCCTTTTTATCTATCTGATACTATATGACGCATTCGTGTTAGTGTGTCGTTAAATCCCATCTAACTAACTAACCCTCATTTTATAGTTAGCAAGAATGGGAAGCTAATATGTCGCCAGTTAAAATATGTTAAGGGGTTGAATGATCACGCTGACTTACTAAATTTGTCCCTTACGTGTGCGCTTTTTGATTGCATGGAAATTGACACTGTCGAAACAGAAAGACCCCAAATCGGACCTGACAAAACACAACTATGAATTATTTCAAACTATCTACCCTTACTTAACTTTTAGATAGCAAACAAAATTTTCTGTGGTGATACAACACTACCAGCCAACCCACCATTTACAAAAAAGGTTGAATCGTACATTTACAGGTTACCTGTACCCCCCCCCCCCGGCCCTCAATGAAACAAGTGAACCCCACGGCCTGCCAAACGTAGCCCTCGATAGACGAACGTGTTCAGCTCCCACCCTAGACCTAAAGTCTATCTTCATCACCGCAAGGAAGACATCCACAGGCATCACCTCCCCCTAAATAAAATGATACATCGGTCTCTCGACAAGGCCAGCTTAATTGAGCGGAAGAGATGTCAGTGTATTACAAACACTTGTATTACATGGTGGTGGTAATAGACCATACAAAGCGTAGTCCTGGCTGACCGCCCATGTACTGCAAGACGTGAGGCACACTTTCTCACTTAGTGTATCCAGTACAATGGAAAATGCCATCTCCACGACACCACCGGAGGCACTTGAGATTTGTTATGATGGCGTCTTTGCGATTCGCCCCAACAGGTCTCGCCGGCAGTAATCGAATAAACTGCTATAAAACACACGCCGTACTTCCGGCCCTGGCCATCGTTTTTGGGTAGAACCTCACCAACCAAGTCATCAAATATTGCCCGGCACTGGTCCCCCGCACTGGGCAGCTAAACCTCACCTACAATAGACATCATACGTAGTGTTTTGCCCATGAGACATATGCCTTTGTGGGCCTCCAGCAATACCTTTTAGCATATTGGGTCAAAATACTGTCAGAGAAAGTAGGCAGGAGTCCGTTGTCAATATAAAAGAAGTAGAACTTCTCATGCCTTACACCTGTGTTTACATAGTCTTATCAATGATGATAAAAATTTACAAAAAATTTAAAATTTCTGATGGAAAAAGTAATTGTACAAAATATTGGCAAACAGTATGAATCTATGACATAACACCTGTTTGCTTCAAGTTCACTTTTTGTAGTGGACAACATACTCCCTCCCCATCGGTGAATATAGTTTAAAATACTGCCAGTCGAATGGCTGATGATGGGGTAAGTTGGTATTGTGAGAAGTGCTTTTTACGCGAATCAAAACTTACACAACTAAAAGCAAAGTGTACAACAGAAGACAAATACAAACCAAAACCTTACCGGCGCGGCGGAACGGAAAAAATACTGGGGGGCTGAGTGCCAGCAGGACTATCTAAGCGGAGCGCCACCATCAGTTGGCGCGGAGCGTACAAGAAAATTTTTGACTTTACAGACCTTCCAGGTGGCCGGAAACGGCACTTCCCGCGTGTTCTATGTTGCATGTATCCAGCCTTTAAATATGGGTCTCATGTTTGCAATTTCTCAACTAATGAGAAAAAATTCAGCCAATGCAAAATGGTAATACATATCAGATAAATTGAGATGATACAAGATCACTAATTAATTATGCATCCTCTTTTCTTACTCAATTATATTTCCCCTAGATCATACCATTTGTCTCCAAACCACCCCCCCCCCCCCGTCGTCCCTTTCAAGGCTACCACCAACCTATTGCCTCATCTACCTTTTAAACCTGTTATATTTTGTCCATGCATGTCCACTACCCCAGTCATATATTTCCTAGATCATAATGCCCCAAGATCATTATGCCCCAACATCCCTCTCCTCTGTGGTGCTTTTCACCCACCCTCGGTCTACGCTTCTAATCCCACAAAGGAGACTGACGTAATATATAGCCAACATACGTATAAATTGAGAAAACAAATGAATTCATCAATTGCCCTACGTGACAGTTGTCTTACTTGATCAATACGGAACAGCCTGTCTCAATGCATCATTATAGGGAAAATAACAACACCATTCCCAAGCATTTTGGAGTGAATTGTGAAAAGATTTTACACATGCGCATTTCAAACTGTTTAACGTTTCCCGAAGTAACTCTCTCGTTGATCAACACCATTAATGAATTCTTTCGCAATACGTCTTTCATCCAGTTGTTGTGCGATATTTTTGTGTACATGCAGGATGGTGAGGTCATTCAACCGCTTTTAGGTCATGGTTGATCGCATGTAGGTTTTGAGACGTCGAAGAGCGGAGAACGACCGTTCTGCTGTGCATGATGTGAGAGGGACGGTCAAATACAACATTAACAACTTAGCTTGTTCACTGAAAAGCTGCATTCCACCTGGAATGCCAATGAAAAAGTCGCGAATCGTTGTCATCGATGTAACTTTCTTGACGTTCTCACCAGTAGAGGCGTTGTAGGCCTCTTTTGCAGTACCGAATAACTTTACTTCGGACACGAGCCTCGAAGGGTCCAGGTCCTTCTTGAATGCACTCTGGACTGCCTGTAGAACATCCTTTTTCACTGCTTCACCATTTGCTGCATTCATCATTAGCTCTTCAGTGTTCACGACTTAAGACAGGGTCTCTCTATTGAAACGCTCGTCGAGAGCTACCATGCAACAGTCCAGAACCTTATAAACTTGATAACGGAAGTACTCTTGAGGTGTGTTCCAGCGAACAGGTTCAGCTTCACCATCTATTCGCCTTGGTGGACGCCGTCTCCTCGGCATACTTGGTGGTGAACAGTTAAACTTCTCCGATTCTGCTACACATCTCTCATACAGATTTTCGAAAGCCTCTTGAAGCGCACCTTCCAAATATGGGGGGATGCTAAACATGCCTCTAGCCCCTCCACTTTTTTCATTGGGGGCTAAGCCCCCAAACCCCCCCCCCCCCCCGGTTCCGCCGCCACTGCAACCTTAACAAATCCAATAGTAATTTTACTATACTCCAACGTCATCCGTGAATCCCGGATTGCTTGTTATTTAGATATACTTATATGTATTTAAATGTTTTTTACATATAATACAAACATTATTTACCAATACATACAAATTTAAAAATTCACCGTCACCCGGTCCGCCCGTATAGGAACAACTTTGCCAAAGTCTACCTTGGCAAACGAGCGAATTCGGCCTCGACCCTTAGCCTTACTTCCGATCTCATCAACCAATTTCAGCAGGCCTCCTCCCTCCCGTAAACACAATGTAACACCTGTTCCTCCATAAGGCTAGTTGTACGAAGGCTGAAACGAACACAAACGGTGTATGGCGGGGCGACAGACCATACAAAGCGTATTCTGGCTAACCGCCCAGGTGTTGCAACACGTGCGGCATCAGCCAGGGCTTGAAACCACTCCCACAGGCGGCTCACAAAATCACAGTGCCAAAACACATGAGGCACATTCTTCCACTTTAAGTATCCTTCACGAGGACATATCCCATCTCCAAGAAGCCATCTCAGGCTCTTGAGATTAGTACAATGTCATCATGTGTGATTCGCAACAGCAAGTCTCGCCGGCTGTAATCCAGTAACATATTGTGGACTAATATATATATATATATATATATATATATATATATATATATATATATATATATATATATATATATATATATATATATATATATATATATATATATATATGTTTATATATATATGTATGTGTGTGTGTTTTGAATGAAATGTACTGGAACCAACAAAATTTTTCGCTTAGCAGGTAGGATTCACAGACACTACTAAATTATTGCATATTTAGAGTGAAAAAATTAGCAGTACCTCTAATGTAAACACTATTTTAACGAAACGGGAAGCTTATTGGATGGCACAACTATGTGCTGTGCACCCTTATGGTCTGAACAAAAGAAAGAATTCAATTCCCGTAAAAGAGTCAGCTACTGGTCCTAGTTCTTGTTCATTATTGCCGTACGTATTTCGCTTCTCCTCTTAAGGGTTTTATCTTTTACCTGTGGAATTCGTTTTGAATTCATTTTGCTTTTGTTCCTCTCTTTTATTAGTTTTTACGCTTTAATGGTTTTTCTCCGGAGATAGGTAATAGACGGCTATTTCTTGGTATCGTTTTAGAGACTTGTGTTGTCAATTGCGGGGTGCTTTTTACTTTTTACTTTTGACCTTTTACCTTTTAATTCTGATGCACAGGGGTATTTATAACGTCCTTTACCTTTTAATTCTGATGCACAGGGGTATTTATAACGTCTTTTAGCTTGTTTCACTTTACTTGGCTGTTGAAGGTTGAATAAATAACCGAAAGCTACCAGGCACGGAGCGCTTCTTTTCATCTTTAGCTTGTAGTTGACCGCCACTAAACTTTTCTCACTCTAAATATATCAATATATATATATATATATATATATATATAGATGCAAACAAAATACAGCAAAAACTACTTCGCCAAGCTTTCAAACTCTACACGAGTCCTTTTTCAATATATATATATATATATATATATATATATATATATATATATATATATATATATATATATATATATATATATATATATATATATATATATATATATATTCTTCTTAACCCTTTACCGTTGTTTGGGTCCTTTTGGACCCAGACGGAGAGCGCGGCTGTCATCATCTTTAATGTTTCACGCGGAGCTCGAAACTGCGAATAGCTACCCGAAAATTCGGCCACAACAACGAGAGAGACAATAGTTTAATGTCCCTGGGTCAATAGCCTTCGGAAGCTGATGCGGGGCGTGCTACGTCCACTTGTCCGCCCACTCCCGCGGCGCGCAAATATGCCCCGATTGAAGCACAACGGTAAAGGGTTATTCTAAAGTACCTGCACCACGGGGCTGTGCACACACGCAGAGACAACGGCATCAGCTTTGCAGTAAACACACCCCACAGGCTTATTTTAATCTAAAGTACCTGCACCACGGGGCTGTGCACACACGCAGAAACAGCGGCATCAGCTTTGCAGTAAACATACTCCACAGGATTATTTTAACCCTTTACCGTTGTTTGGGTCCTTTTGGACCCAGACGGAGAGTGCGGCTGTCATCATCTTTAATGTTTCACGCGGAGCTCGAAACTGCGAATAGCTACCCGAAAATTCGGCCACAACAACGAGAGAGACAATAGTTTAATTTCCCTGGGTCAATAGCCTTCGGAAGCTGATGCGGGGCGTGCTACGTCCACTTGTCCGCCCACTCCCGCGGCGCGCAAATATGCCCCGATTGGAGCACAACGGTAAAGGGTTATTCTAAAGTACCTGCACCACGGGGCTGTGCACACACGCAGAGACAACGGCATCAGCTTTGCAGTAAACACACCCCACAGGCTTATTTTAATCTAAAGTACCTGCACCACGGGGCTGTGCACACACGCAGAAACAGCGGCATCAGCTTTGCAGTAAACATACTCCACAGGATTATTTTAACCCTTTACCGTTGTTTGGGTCCTTTTGGACCCAGACGGAGAGTGCGGCTGTCATCATCTTTAATGTTTCACGCGGAGCTCGAAACTGCGAATAGCTACCCGAAAATTCGGCCACAACAACGAGAGAGACAATAGTTTAATTTCCCTGGGTCAATAGCCTTCGGAAGCTGATGCGGGGCGTGCTACGTCCACTTGTCCGCCCACTCCCGCGGCGCGCAAATATGCCCCGATTGGAGCACAACGGTAAAGGGTTATTCTAAAGTACCTGCACCACGGGGCTGTGCACACACGCAGAGACAACGGCATCAGCTTTGCAGTAAACACACCCCACAGGCTTATTTTAATCTAAAGTACCTGCACCACGGGGCTGTGCACACACGCAGAAACAGCGGCATCAGCTTTGCAGTAAACATACTCCACAGGATTATTTTAAGCCTTTACCGTTGTTTGGGTCCTTTTGGACCCAGACGGAGAGTGCGGCTGTCATCATCTTTACTTTTTCACGCAGAGCTCGAAACTGCGAGTAGCTACCCGAAAATTCGGCCACAACAACGAGAGAGACAATGGTTGAAGGTCACCGGGTCAATAGCCTTCGGAAACTGATGCGGGGCGTGCTACGTCCGCTTTTCCGCCCACTCCCGCGGCGCGCAAATATGCCCCGATTGGAGCACAACTGTAAAGGGTTAATCTTTTTAGGCCCATTATGTGTGATTGTTATCTAATTGTAATCTTTTAGCGTTATGCTGTATTCCTTGTATTATTAAGTGCTGGGCGTACTCGAAGTTTAGCTTGTTGAATTCCATGTTGTCGTAAACAACCGAGGAAGAGAGAAGAAGCTTGTGTGTAATAGGTCGACAAACTTTTGGTCTACACGAATTTGTCGACCTATTGCAAAAGTCGACCTAAAGTACATTTTTATCGCACTAACTGTCCACCAAAGGTAGCATCCGGGTATATATATATATATATATAGGTAAACAGATTGGAATGATAAAAAGTGCTAAAATTCGGAAGAAAGCTCCGCAACGTTACGGGTATGTACCCTTCATCAGGCGGCGAAATAATAACTGATAAAAAAAAACGATATTCAAAAGAAACAACAAACGCGTGCCGATACAACTCGATCGGCGCGCGTACAAAGGCCAAGCACCTACGTCAACGCGTTGTGTGTCTTGTTATGTCCCCATCAACTCCTTACAATCGTTTCTAAGTCCCTGTAGTGCGGACGCACTGGTAACGCACGCACTACCCATGACAACATCCATCGAGCCAAACCAAAACGCGCCGACGTCATGCGTACAACCTCTTTACAAAGGAAATGCCAATAATGAAATGTTTGCCTACTTCGCGACGCAATTTTAAACACATCTAAACGACGCAACCGTGCAAAATAAGTTAATAGTGATGACGCGATAAAAATTAAAAGTAATAATAAATACACGCTAGGCGATTATGATGTCATTATGAACGGACTTTGCAAGGAAAGTTGAACACGATCAATTTAAGTTCAAGTTCGGCAAACAGTCCGTTGTAAAAAAAATAAAAATAAACACAATCTATAACAGTTCAAGTTTGACGTTCAGCCCGTTAGGAGCTAGAGTTCCTAGCCTTACTATCAGTCGATTTTCGGCAGTAAGACGATGACGGTTGGAACCTCTGCATGTGGAGGGGTTTGTTAAATTTTCTGCAACGGAGAGCCCAGTCCTTTTGCTGCCGATGCTGGTTTTGTGTCTGTTGAATCTCAGTCTAAATTGTGAGGAGGTCCCACCCATGTAAGACACCATGGGACACGTATCACACAAAAGGGGGTGAATGACGTTGGAGGAATTACAAGAGTACGCGTCCGGTGATAACTGGATCCCTTTGGGGTGGATGAATGGTACTCTCTCTAATCATATGGTTGCATACTTAACAACGTTTACTGGGTGGAGTAGCCAAAGGAGGATCAAGCCTGGTGTGAACCAGGATTCTGTGTAAATCAGGAGGTTGTCTGAAGGCAGTAACTGGGGGTTCTTCGTACGGTAACAGAGCAGAATGTTTCTGTCTAGCTTCTGAACCTTTTTCAAGTAAGAGTCAATTGGTTTAAAGGGATACTCCCTGTGTAAAAGGTATCATGCGAGATCGACCATGTGTCTTAGTTGGTCGACTTCAGTAGAGCAGATACGATTAACTCTTAGAAATTGACTTCAAATGATAGATTTTCTTAATATGTGTAGAAGGGAAACTACCAAATGCAAATAAGAATGACTGCCCGTGGGTTTCGCAAATAAGGAGGTCTTCAGGCAAAAGCCTGTCAAATGTGGAACCGTGTCCAGAAAGGGCAATTGACTTCGGAATATTCCATGGTGAACTTCATGGTTGTATGAAAAGAATTGGCAAAATCCTTTAACTTAAGTAGCTTCTGTAATCCATGGGGCCAAATTAGAAAAATCTCATCAATATAACGAACGTAAAAAGAAGGCTTCTTAGGATAAGCTTCGAGAAAGGTTTGTTCTGAAAAAGCCATGAAAAGGTTAGCGAAACTAGGGGCCATCAGCGATATTCATGGAAGGTTCATTCTTAGTATCCCTTGATGTGTCGTTTTTATTATATACTAATATCTCACAAGAGGAAGGGACTAAGGCCTGCCGGGAATTTCTTCTTAAGCACCATTCTCGAAGTAAAGCCAATGACTTAGCTTCTTAAATAGTTAATCCTTAAAAATAATTTGTTCCAACGCCCTGGTAAATTCTACCATCAAACCAATGGAACCGCTCTGGGTACTAAGATGGCCAATTACCTCGCGGGCATCTACCCACCCCCGGACGAATACCAAATCGCACAAATACCTACCAGGACAAGTACCACCCGGACAGATACCCCTGGACATTTCCCCCCACGGACAAAACCAACCCGGACAACTACCGCCTCGGACGGGTACCACTCAAACAAGTACCCCCCCCCCCCCGGAAAAAAATTCTCCCGGAACACTCTTAATGGGCAAATGCCGTTGTATTGCTGATAGTGAAATTTGGTAGGCCGACACTGGTTCGCTGCCGGCGACCTAGGCGGCTGGTCGGCGATTTGTCCCATGGCAAACCAGTGGTCCGAGAACATTTTTATTAATGGGTCACTGGGCGTGGGAAAGACTGGCATTGCTAGGTCGTCGTGGGCTCGACCCTTGTAAACTCCACACCCCATCCCTCCCTCACTTTTTAAAAAATTTCAAAAACTGGTGTTTCATACATAATCTCGCCAAAGTCACGGGCTGGGTTGAAAAATGGGTAGAGCTCCCGAGGTTGAAGGAGCAGTGGTGGGAAACTGTGATACTGATGGTAGTTACTATTTATTTCTTATGAGTTATATGGAAACATTTCTCTATTCATAATGGAGTGTTGGGTAGCATCAAAATTCATGGTAATGTTAGATATGAACAATCCGTTTTGTGCGTGCATTTTAAGAGAACCCACAAACTACACCTCATCGCACCTCCTACAAAATTTTGTCTCACAAGTTCTTCGCTTCTTCACTACTCTAATTTTTGAGTTTTTAACGCTGGCACCACAAGGTTCGATTCCCACTTCTAGTTTAGCCGTCAAAAGCTGTCATGTAGTCTAATTGGTGAGGGTTTTGTCATTTCTGGCGTGATTCCAGCGGTTGTACTGCAGTTGTTAGTTTCATCTCACTGGTAAGAAATTCAGTCTGGACATTGGTTAGGTTCGACAAGGTTGATCTACAGTGGCGACAAACATTTTGAGGCTAGGTCATTGTATGGGGGCGGTCGTTCAAAAAATTATGATTTCCGCTGGAATATGGGAGTTCGCTGGAACTCACGACCCCCCCCCCCCACGACCCCCCCCCCCCCCACATAATGGTTTGTTTTTGCTTTTGAAAGACTAACTGTGTTCAAATAACTGTTTATGAGCTTACGCTCTGAAACGTTTTGGATCACTGAAATATATTCTAAAGATTAGTTAATTGTGGAGCTTATATTGAAAATTGAATGAAGAAGTAATCATCAAGAGTGTTGCGCTAGAAACTATGGAAACGGCAAAATTATTCTTGTAAAGCAACATAGACAAAAGAAAACCCCGAAGTTATTCACTTCTCCTCCTACCAGAAGAGGGTCGTGGGAAAACTTAATTTTTTGAGCGTCTGGTGTTTTACTGCTTAGTTTTGTTTGAACCTTAGGAGTCCATTTTGAAGCTAGTAGCAATATTGTTGTTCACTCTTATCATATTTGTAAATGTGGGCACATGCTTAACACCATATAGGTAAGTTTAGTAAACCTACTTTAATTTGGTTCAAGCTCAAACCAAGGAACTTGTGCATGCTTTAATATCTTGACCTTGACCATTGTAGGTTCTCATTTGGAAGTCCTGACATTCATCTAGATAACTTAAATTTGTGCAAAATGCTGCAACCAGACTGGTTAGATGCCATGGCAAATTGATTCATACCACACCAATTTAATGCGATCTTCACTGACTTGGGATACGGGGGAATTATTTTTAAAGTACTTGTATATTATTTTTAAAGTACTGCCTATACATGCAGGCCTAAAATGGAAAACCCTCAGTTGGTATCGTACCACTTCAACAACAGGGATGACTATTACCTTGAAAGTTATTTATGCACACATAGTCATTATATGGTTTTGAAAGGCAATAAAACGTTAGGTTAGTTAGCTACTTAGATGGAGTTTAACGGCCCATTTTCAAACCCATTGGTTTTAGTCGAGCCGGCCATGACCTTTTTCAGTTGTGTCTCACTGGCTTTCTTTTCCTAACTCTTGCTTTTACCGATCATTTTGCACAACGACAGACGGTTCCATTTTTTTAAATCTTTGGTATGACCCGGGCTGGGGTTTAACCCGCCCAGGAGAAATTCCTGTTGAGACCTGTTGAAATTCCAACAGGTTTGAACACGTACTAGCAGGTATGAACAGGCAATTTTCCAATTACCTTTTGGAGTGATGGAAGTCAATTTGCGTCAAAAGGTAACGCTTAAGATGCTAACGGGTTCCTGTTGATACCTGTTAAAATCCTGTTGAAACCCCTGCTCTTTGTTTCCAGCTACCTTTTGCACCTGTTCAACGGGTTTAGACTGGAATTTTCTCCTGTGCAAGACCTCCCGCGTGTGAGGCGAATGCTCTATCACTAGGCTACTGCCGCGGTTCAGTAATAATACATTAGGAACTCCTGTATAGGTTTTGTGTCAACACCGATCACTGTAAAAAAAAAAGGTGTGTAGTTACGCTCTAAATACCCTGTCGTTCGTATGCAACTATGAAATATTACTTTTTAAAAGCAAATCTTAATATCATATAATTTTCTTACGTGAAGGGGTGATGCTAAAACTTGATGATGCTATTGTGTCGAATAACTTGACTATATCAAGTACAAACTTCAGTCTGCAAAATAATCAGTACAAAACTGCCACAGGCAGCTTCATAACAAGCAATATTTATCACTCGCAATAAGACGCTTGAAGTGGGGTTCGTAGTGTCCTTTAGTTCTATTATTGTGGCGAAATGTCTCACAAATGTGTCTCAAAGACGCGTATACACAATGATTTTGACACTACTCAATCTCGATACACCTGACCCAAACTGCCGCACAGTCGAAATGTCAGGCCGATTTATTATATGGGCCATTTTGTTGATATTTAGTTTTTAACTGCTAGGTTATACCACCACTGGAGTTGTTAATCATAGAAGACTAGTAAATTCGGCAATTTTATACTTACTCCATGCAAAATTTGCCATCAAGCAAAGCGACAATTTGACATTTTGTCAATTGTAAGCATAACGACAATGCTGTAGCGTTTTTCTTATTAATTCGCGTATTGATGGTCACATGATGTTTGGCTTTCACATTTAAGGAAATATTTGCAGTAAGCATATCCTCTTCAGAATGAGATGAGCGCAACTATTGGTTCAGGTAGGGTGTAGAAATTTCCCCTGAACATGACCACTCACTACACTGCAAGAAATGGCACAGTAATTCCAAGACCTCCCTTGAATATGCTTTTAGATTCACCACCTACAGCGTTTTGCCCTGCCGCTATGTTCGATGGGTTGACGGGGTCGGACCAGACGTATTCCGGTACAGTGCGGGTAGCAGCAGGGTACATGCTCGGCGGGCGTTTTCCTTTTTTCAAATGTACTTGTCGGTGGAGTGTAATTGTCCCCAATTAGGGTAATTGCCCAGGGATATTTGTCCCTGTGGGAACTGTCTGGTGGGTACTTATCCAGGGGTATTTGTCCTTGGGGTATCTGCCCGGGGGTACTTAACCGCGGAGTACATATCCTAGGAGGTATTCGCCCTTGGGGGTTTGGACCCATGGATTTTTGTCCGGGTGGTATTTGACCGGGTGTAATTGTCTGGGGTGGACTTCCGGGTGGTTTTTGACCGGGGTATTTGTCTGGGGTAGCTGTCCGGCAACTGTTATGTAGTGTCACCTAGAAAAGAAAATGAGACAATGTTGGGGGCAAAAGACTACAAAAGTAGTTGGGCAATTTTCTCTACGAGATCCAGGCAAGAGCGGGAGCCGTGTCAAAGATTGGTCAGACGGTAGGACTTTAATATATTGATATTGTTGGAAGTGAGGAGAAAGATGTAGTGGGGTCTCGGCAATAAGTAAATTGATTTAACTGATTTTAAAACTTCCCTCCATTCTGACATTAGCATTGCAAAAATTAATCATAATAAGCTACTGCAAATGGTAATTTCTCTAGTCCCGCTTCTCCTTGCACCTTTTTATTTGTTATGTTGGATAAATGTAGGGGAGGCAAGTGCCCTGTGTTCTTTTTATATACTGCCCATATGGGAGAATTGTTTTTTAAAGCACATTGGATAAACTAAATACGGGATTGACAAACATAACCGAGAACTATTTACAGGATTTTTTACCTGCGTAAGCAAACTTGTGTAAATCAGTATACCCAATACAGCAGCCACATATCCAAACTAATTACATAGTTTCACGCAAAGACCACTACTTACAACTGATGGTCCTAACAGTGCCT
>CM074179.1:72289218-72404218 GCA_037179385.1 Holothuria scabra
ATCCGATTAGGCCTCTCCGGTCTAACAATTTCTCCAATTGCCTTGAAGAGGATTTTCCTAGCGTTGATGGGTTACACCCGAGTAATCCGATCAGACCCTCCCGGTCAATAGAGGTGCGACCATTGTCTACACCTTTAAAAGCTTCCAAAATTTCTCACTCCTTGTCATTCTTTGACCTAGTATTGATAAAGAGGTAGTATTCCTCGAAAGCTCTACTTTAAACCATTTGGCTGTCTAATTTATCTAAATTCTAGCCTTCCGCTATTTGTATCTCCTCGGAGATCCAGCCTGTCAATTCTGTAGCACCGTTGTTTTACAGTTTCTCCGTCATGTTTATATATATATATATATATATATATATATATATATATATATATATAAATATATATATATATATATATATATATATATATATATATATATATATATATATATATATATATATATATATATATATATAGGTAAACAGATTGGAATGATAAAAAGTGCTAAAATTCGGAAGAAAGCTCCGCAACGTTTCGGGTATGTACCCTTTATCAGGCGGCAAAATAATAACTGATCAAAAAAACGATATTCAAAAGGAACAACAAACGCGTGCCGATACAACTCGATCGGCGCGCGTACAAAGGCCAAGCACCTACGTCAACGCGTTGTGTGTCTTGTTATGTCCCCATCAACTCCTTACAATCGTTTCTAAGTCCCTGTAGTGCGGACGCACTGGTAACACACGCACTACCCATGACAACATCCATCCAGCAAGCCAAACCAAAACGCGCCGACGTCAAGCGTACAACCTCTTTACAAAGGGATTGCCAAAGTAAAAGATCCACGTGTACTCCTGAAGATATAAAATGAGAGGAAAATCCGAAGAGACAAAGATGGACAAAAGAGAGTACTAATTTTTTGTAGTCAGATATTTCCGCCCCACCTGGGGCCTTCCTCTGTGACAAATGAACAAAGCTTAAAATTTAAACATACACAATGGCAGATTGCTTTAAAAGCAGAGATAAGAGCATTATATATATATATATATATATATATATATATATATATATATATATATATATATATATATATATATATATATATATATATATATATATATATATATATATATATATATATATATATATATATAACAAAAGTAAATACAATTACTTCAAAGTTGTCAAATTTACGGACACCTAGCTGTTCACACGAATGGATGGCTGGCCATTGAAATAACGTTAGTTATACGTTTAAACGTTAAGGCGAATTCTTTTTCTTAAGTTTTTTATTGTTATTTTTTCGCCCTACGTACAAGCAGATATAACAATTTCCCCTAAAGGTGGGAATTAGCGTTATAGATATATATACACATATACGAGATCAAAGTTGATGCTATCCAGCTGAACACAATTGTTTATTCGCCAGCGGATCTCCGAAGAGATACAGAAACCTGTGGGAGCAGAGATGAATTGAAAATCTGACGAATATATATATATATCTAACAATGCGGCCTTGGGTCGAAAGTCACAAATTTAAACAGCGCCCGCAACAATATATATAGATATACTTGTATGTATGACGTATGCACGAGTTTAAGTTAAATATTTAATTTATCATAAGGTATTGCGCAACAATTTCGTCTCTCCAAGGTACATTTTTAGAGCAGGTTGATATTACACAGCATATTACACGTTCAAATGTATATAACATATGTTATAAGTACAGTCCCCACATAAAGGCACTATAAAGAGGGCGCCGGAAAGGCATTAAATATGGTACTACGTTACTAAAAACATACACAGAAAGGGACGTAATAGTCCCTCAAACAATAGGTCTTCACGAAATTAAAACCTCGTGTAAATGAAGAACTACATATTTTTAAACCATGAAATGTCGACCAAAGGTAGAATCCAGGTAAATATATTTTTATATATATATATATATACAAATCAAATTGGTAAAGCTGGAAAAGTTGAAGTGTTGGCTTTATTCTTTTTATCATCCCATTTGGCCAATTTGAGATTGAACATTTTCAATTAATCTAACTGGACACCAGTTTTGTTTCCACACTGAAATGTGTGCTAGAGAAGAATAAACAGAATAGAAACCTCCCGAAGACTCATGGAATTTACTGGAAGGTTCCGCAAAGAATTATTTTACATACCTTGCATGTTAACTTTTCATAATGAAATGTTACCTAAAAAGTAAAGCTTTGGTGGTGTCAGGGGTATGTATACTCATTATTATCAGGAAAAATTCCTCACCAAGAGAGTCGTAAAACTACCTTTTGAGTACAATGTACGATATGCTGACGTTTCATTTCATCTTTGTGATATTTGAAGCCAACTGTAGAATATTCATGTTCAATAGTACGTTTACAGTTATTTTCTCACTTGCAACTTTGTCTCCGTTATCCAATGTTTAATAAAAATACACAGCCTTGAAATTAGAAAAGGGCTTCTTCATGCCTTGAATTTCGGATTCCATTTTGTTGCTCATAGCTTAATTTCTACATTACATCTCATTTAATTTTAAACAAATATTTTAGAAATTTTAAATGTTATTATTAACTTTGGGGCTTTCATTTATCTTTTTTCCCTCTTTGCATGTGTGTTAAATACTTCATGAAAATTTGAATGTCCTCAGGTTGACAGTAAAAGTTATTGTTTTGAAATCCACGTTTTATAAAGTCCCGAAAGGCAGAAATATAACTTATGCCTTGAATTAATGACCTACTATTAACACATTAATTACAAATTTACTTTATTGAAAACTAAATATTGTAATCTGATTACTAATATGTTACATTTTGTTTATCTCCTAAGTGCAACAAATTTGAGTTTAAATCTAAATTTTTTATATATGAAAACTAAAAAACAATTCTGAAGGTTTATTATTTAAACTTTAGATTTTCCTCTTGTTGTATTTGTAACCCTTGCAATATCTTATATATCTTATATATACCCTGACGCTACATGACCTTTGACCTCCCCTCAAAATGATAGGGGACATCTTTTAATAAAAGTGCATTGCAAAACCAAATGAGAACCTTATACATGCAATTGCCTTACTTTGAAAAAACAGTATCTGTTAACAAATTTTCCAGTGTTTGACCTTACATGACCCCAGATATAGCACAGGAACGAATCGGCATGGAGCAGTTTGGTATGTAGGAGGGAAGTTGGCATTAGGGAGATTTGGTATGTATGGCGGAGAGTTGTTTTGGGGCGATTTGATATGTATGAGGTGACATGGAGGTATTTGGTATTTATGGGGGAGATTTGTGTAGGGGAGTGATTTCGTATGCATGGGGGCGCTTTGGTTGGCATGGGGCTTTTTAGTAGGTATGGGGGCGGGTTGTCGAGCCAGTTGTCTATTTGGTTTGTATGAGGGCGAGTCGCCTTGAGGAAATTTTGTTTGTATGGGTGCGAGTTGGCACCGAGCGATTTGGCATATATGGGGCAAGTTGACATAGGGCGGTATGGTATTTATGGGGCAAGTAGGTCTTGGGGCGATTTGGTGTGTCTGGGGGAGATTTGGCAAGTCGCGATTTGGTACTTAAGGGGAAATTTGGCTGGTACTATCTGGTATGGTGTGGCGAGTTGTCTTTGGGCGATGTGGTCTATATTGGAGAAAGTTGGCATGGGTCGATGTGGGGGGTATGGGGGCGATTTGTCTTAGGGCGCTTTGGTATGTATGGGGGTGAGTTGTCTTAGGACGTTTTGGTATATATAGGGACAAGTTGTTATGAACGACTGAATTAGTTCCTCCTATTATTGGAATCAATAACAAAACTGATTTACTGTACATGGCAATATACATACAGTTTACACATTACAAGCAAAGCGTAAAGTGTTTCAAATGTTTTAAGTTTTTTACCCCTGTGACTCCAGATCACCTTTGAACTCTACCAAAAACGATAGTTTTTTCCCTTTTCCTTAATATGGGGCATCTGTATACCAAATTTGAAACAGTCACACATTTCTAATTCTAATTGAGAAATCGTGTTTACGATTTAACTGTCAAGTGTTTCGAGTCTTTGACCTGGTGACCACAGATGGCCTTTGAACTTCACCAAACACGATAGGGTTCTTCCTCTCAACATGGGCCATCTATGTGCTATGTTTGAGAACTGTTATATTTTTCATTCTTGAGATATCGTGTAAACAAGTTAAGAGTAAAGGGTTAAAGACTTTTACCCCAGCTGACCCAGATGACCTTTGACCTCGACCTCTGTCCTTACATATTTGACAATTGTCTACTCAGAATGGCTTTAGAAGTGGTAGGTCCTATCTTTTCATTGTAATGGTGTTCTTGAAAAATGTAACCAGCATTCTTGGTGAGGATTTATAACACTAGTTGATGCCCTTTGTCTAAACTCCAGGAAAGCATTTTTTAAGATATCTTATGCACAGTTAATCAAAAAGCTTTTTTAAACTGGCCAAGTGTCTGATTGTATAAAGGAATGACTGACAGATCGTCATTAAACAGACGTTTTTAATGGATTTGAGTCTGTTTGCCAACCTGTAAATTAAGTGGATTTTCCCGGGTTTCTGTCTTAAGGTCAATTTTGTTTCTAAATATTTTTGGCTTAAATGACAGTACAGACTGTAGTACTGTTAAATTTTCTAACAATATCAAGAGTTGCAAGAGGGTTGCACCAACAATGGATGAAGGAATCTTTCAAAAGGATATTTTAAGGTAGTTAATTCGTCTGTTTATCAATGTTGTAATCGAGTCACTTGATATAGATTCGAGTTTGAAGTCAACTGTAGTCACCAGGCGTCTAGTCCAGAGTCGTGTCGAGTCTTTAGCAATTCTAGTCTAGTTGAGCCATGTCTTATCTTTCCCCCGAAGGTCGAGTCGAGTCACTTTGGCGTTTGGCAAGTGATGACTGTAGTCAAGTCGAGGTCCGTCAGTTTGTGACTCGAGTCACGTCTTTAACTCGAGTCTTTACAAAAGTGTTGTTTAATCCTGAGAAATGTATGTTTATCCATGCTGGCCACAGGAAACATATTATTATACTTGTTATATAAATGGCACTTTTATATTGAATCTGTAACCGAAAAGAAAAATGTAGGTGTGCTGAAAAAAAAATAGTCTAACATTTTGCCAGCAGTGAGCAAAGTCAGCTAAAACTGCAAACCCAAGTTTCGGGCATGATTAAGAGGGTCATTTGCTACAAAGAAAAGGTAATTCTTCTTAAGCTGTATAAGTCATTTGTTCGTCCTCATTTCGTCAGGTTTTCATCGCATTTGTTTTTCAAATTTTATATTTACTAACTCGCAACTTAAAAAACGGGCTATCACAATGACTGAAAGAAAGACTTAAGTTTTTTTATTTCATATTGAGACCTCTCACATAACACAAGAAGAAAATGACCTCAAGTTAATAGAAATCAGCGAGCTGGTCAGCTGGCTTTTGCTAACGTAAGGTCTACTTAGCGTAGCATCATCTTAGTAAGCAATTTGGTTTAAAATGGCAGTGTTGTACGTAATGCTACGGCAACTACTATTTTGCTTAAACTCCTGTAGTCTTGCTCCAAACTGAATCCATAGGGCTACATGATTAATATCAATAAATGCATCAACCACACTGGACGCCTTAATACAAAACGTAGTGTCTAAATTTAAAGTGATACTTTGTGTTAGAAAAAGGGAACTACATTAAATTATTCCCGCCAAACTTTTCACAGAACATTTAAACAATCAGTTCGAACAATGAGGACGAATAAGCAATTCTCAATGCGAAAGCTCTGCCAAATTTTGTTCAATTACCATAAAAAAAATAACGGCAAAAATATAAAAATCGATAATGATAGGTTGCACACTTTGGTCTTTTACATCATTCCCATCCGTTAGAGCCCCAACCAATAGTAGTTCACTTAGGTTTGAATATTCAATACAAAAAAACGTTACAAACACAGAATGTGCACTGTACCAGAGTGGTAGGTGGTAATGCTTCTCGCCTTGTTACGTTAACGTCTATGCTCGATTCTACAACTGGACCTAAATCTTCGTCTCTTATGAAAAAACATAATGAAGGACACTCGAAGCAGTCGAATTGCAACTGCTCGAAAAGGGCTTCCCTCTCTTATATTTTATGCATGACCTTTCATAACGTCATACCGATCTGAATGCTAATTTGCTAAAAGTCATGTATTTTTAAAACCAATTATCTCAGAAACTAGGAACGCAAAAAACGTCAAAATCGCGAAAACTGATGGATGAGATGTATAGCATTCTTTTGGTGCCTAGTTCCGAGTCGATTTTATCAAACGTCTAAAACGGTTTTCTAATGCTCAGCAAAATCGTTCAGCATTTATTCGATATTGTTTTAAACTACTCAGATTTTACTTTAATTGGGGGGAATTTTTGTTTTCTATCTATTGGTATCATTATTGCACTGAAAAATTTCTCAATGAGCCAGCACTCTGTAGTTCCACCACGAATCGATTGTGGCGCCTAGAGTATATTGAACGACAGCCCAGTACATTGGGGGTGGATGAACGAGGTACCAATAATGAGGTACCGCATAGCAGCATGAAGCGAGTAATCTGAGCTCTTCAGATATGATAGTCTGCCGTGCACCATCCGTTGCTTGTATGTCTGGCGGCCATGGTTTAGTAGGTATCATTACTTTTGATTATAAAACTTCGACAGAACCTCTTATCAATACGTGCAAGGTGTAATATGAAAGACAGTAAAATTTCCTATCGCATGATACCATATATGATGGGTATGATGTTGAATCTAATTACATTTTGTGGCAAAAAGTGTAATTTGTAGCCAATGTTTCACGAATTTTGTATTACATTAATTTACGTTTTTCTTCATATTTTTTCAAAAATTTTAAGGTAATGCATGCTACTACATGGGTACTATTGTGTGGAAATAACAAGGTTATTGCTTTTTAAAGACGAAAGTTACAGGCTTTCTAATATTAGCCAGTTGACATTTAAGAAAATAAAGTTCTGAACCTTAAATATTAGATCGCCCTATTCTGATTTTGCATCAGCTCAGATAGTAAAACTGGGAATGCAGAAATATAACCATTATTGTACACCTTGAATCGTAAACATAATATTCGAGATTGTGATTTCAATATACATGCTTGTATTGATTTTCAGAAACTTGTACTAAATCCAAGATAGATGCCATTGGTCAATGCACTTTTCGCCTATTTTCCTTGAATTTCCACGTTTACTGCTCATTTTCTGTGAGAAAAGTTATCATTTTGGGTCAAATGGCAGTAGAAGATACAACCCAGGGACAAGACCTTTTTTTATTAACACAGTCCGTAAACCAAGATATTTCTATCTTAGTTTTAGAATTTCCAATCAAGAAAGGAATGATCACTAGTATGTATAGTGCACTTAAATGCACTTTTCAGCAGTTCTATACTTGGTTGAGATCATTTTCCATCTATGGTATTCATCGATCAATTTAACTAGGTACCCCCTTAACCCTACATTGCCCCCTTTTCCTCAGAAGTTACCTCACAGAGGCATTACTAGCTAAACCAGGTACATTGCTTACTTCGATGCTTTTCAGTTACATTCGTAGTGTAAGGGCAACCTATTAGCTATTGAAGAATAATTCCGACATAAATAAGGTACAGAGTTAAATTAATCCTCTACTTATGTTAATAAATCGTTTCATGTGCCAAGATGGCCGCTATGGGTAAATGCATTTCATTTCTCAATGCGTACGGAAATTCTATTAAGAAGCACTAACCACCTGCTACATACCACAATGGATGCAGTCTACAGCATATCTAACATTTTCTGCAGTACATATACCTATTTTAAGATGTTGGTCACAGGTTATTTAAATTTAACCCACATTTTCATGGCATTTCCTCAGAAAAGTGGCAGTATTAGCCAAACCAAATTCATATTTCATTGCGATGGCTTCCAGAAACTTTCATTGTATAGTAACAGATACTTTTGACATTAACAGGGTAACCTTTACCAACACTGAGGATACATCCTAAAGGAGAGTCACTTTTTCATTGCACACATCGCTTCTCTTCCAAGGTAACGGTCTGGAGTCAATGTAGTTATTTAAGAAGTAGAGGAGGTCATGAAAGTGTAAATTTGAAAGACTGTTCAATTAATTCCTCTCCGAATCTCTCCGAATGATTTTGTTTTATGTCTAGTTTGGTGTAACAAACTTGAAACGGTCGGGTTTCATTTACTGTACTATATCATGTAAAGACGCCATTTTGAATTTCAAAATGATAGACTTTCTTTCATTTGTCTAACAGTATGTATAATACTGAATATATTTGTATATGAATAGGTAGTAGAATTGATAAAAAATGTATTTTATTCCTATTGGATTTATAATGTAGATGACAATATTTTGTCCGAACACTAAGAATGTATCTGAAGTCTTAGAGGTAAATATGTACTTAGCTTAAGCTAGGTATGTCAGCCACTATGGGGTAACTGCCGAGGAAAGGGGGCTTGCGACTGGGGTGATGGGAGTGTCTAAATAAATTGCAAATTAACATGTAAAATGTTCGTTACCAAGTCCAGGACTGCTGAAAAGTGAATCTCAATGCTTTACATACGAGTAACCTTTCCTTTCTCGATCGAAAATTCTCCATTAAAGACAGAAATACAGAGTCAATGGTGCATTTACCTCTAGCCGCTCTTGGTTTACGAACTGAGTGTATAAAAGGAGTCGTCTTGTCCCTGGGTTGTATCTTCTAGTGCCATTTGACCCCAAAATCATACCTTTCTCAGCGGAAATGAGCTGCAGAAAGTGCATTGACCAATGGTGGCCATCTTGGATTTAATACAAGATGTCTGAAAATCAATAAAAACATGTATGTCGAAATCACATGCCCGGATTTTATGTTTACGATCCGAATTGTACAATAATGGTTGTATTTCTGTCTTCCAGTTGTACTATTTGAGCTGGTACGAAATCAGAACAGGGCGATCTACTACTTTAGGTTCAAAACTGGATTTTCTTAAATTCCAGCTTGTCTACTTTGAACTTTCGTCATTGAAAAGCAACAACCTTGTTATTTTGACACTGTAATACCCATGTATAGGAACCAATTTTCAGAAAGTTTCAATGCATTACCTTTATATTTGAAAACATTATAAAGAAATTCGAAATTAATATAATTTACATTTCAGGAAATATTGGCTGAAATTTACACTTTTTGCCCCTTAATGTAATTTAATTCACCACGATACCAATCACTACCGTACATGGTACCATTCAATAGGAAATTTTATTGTCTGTCATATGACACCTTACACGTATTGATAAGAGGTTCTATCAAAGTTATACTACCAAAAATAATGATGCCTATTAAACCATGGCCCCCATTTTGAAAAAGGTGGGGTCTATTCACAGGAACATTTTCGTAAGAATAATGGATAGTGGAAGCACTATTCATACGAAAATTTTCGCATCAGAATCAATGGCAGTGTGGAAGAAGCTAGGGGCGGCAACCACAGCAGAGGCGCTTCATACACAGGGTAAGGGATGGTGACGCAGTTTGTCTGCCTAAGTTAAGCTTCAGTATACTGTCTCCATGAGATGGCGCGTACTATTGAGGCGAGCATACCAGAAAACGATACTGGGTCTTTGGCTAAGACCATGTGTAGTATCTGTTCTTTTCATCCAGTCTAGAATGCTGTGATGGGCTACTTTGAAAAAACGCCAGAAAAACGCCAAATCCCGGTTTAACGTCCCATTTAAAAATCTCCCCGTCAAGAATTTCCAAAAAACACCAAATCTCCTTGTTTGGCTTGAAAATCGCCAAACTGGCAACTCTGATTGAGAAAGCGCTTCAAAGTCTTTTAACTCTACATCTTCCGTGTTCAAAAAAGTACTTGAGCGTATGCGTATGCTTACATATATATTTCTACGTATATTACCCTAATCCTAAACCTGTTACGATGCGTACGTGTGTACGTATGTACCTATTGTACGTAAATTTTCGTATCAACAGGGGTAGCAGAAAGCCCTATTCATAAGAAAATTTTCATATGAATAGCTACAATGTTTGAAAAATGACTGCTAGACATACTAGCAACGGATGGCGCACGGCAGGCTATCATATTTGAAGATCTCAGGCAACTCGCTTCATGCTGATTTACTTCGTTATTGGAACCTCGTTCATCTATCCCCAATGCACTAGGCTGCCGGTCTGATACACAATAGAGTTAGCCTTTTATCGCCAAATGAACGTTCCTGGTCGCCCCATAATGTACAACGTAACATCAGCCTACTCCATACTCAGCAGTACCGTTCTCATTTTGGCGAAAATGGGGTGGAACTTGCTACTTCAACATTTTTTAAACAAATTGTTTGTTTTAATGCCACGCACAAATTAAACTTATAGGTACTAAAAGACAAGCAGACCACCTTCATACTAGGAATTACCTCAACAATCTGTGCAAGAAAAGTCTCCATCATTACCGGGCAACTAAACTAACTCTGGAATCATTTACCTCAAACACTAAAGGTCAAGCCTTCGTTAGTACCATTCAGACAAAATCTTCAGGGTACTTCATAAATTTCTATTAATTCCCATGATTTCCTACCACCATTACCATTTATCCGCACCTATTTTAGTTTTCCAGGGATTGGTAACTGTGATTGAGTTAGGTGTTAGGGTACTTGCAAAGGTGGGGAGGGGATTGACTAGGCCTGGAGTAATTAGCTTTTAGTAGTAATAGATTATTTACGTGTAGTTTTTGCTCTTCTTTCTATGCAACTTTTTTTTTTTTTTGTTTCTCTTAGGGAGTGACACTAGCTTCCCGATAAGCCCTAAAGAGTTTCTAAGTGTACTTCCTATCACAGCTTTTGTTGTTCATCTGCTAATGTTACCCTTAAATTTCTGTGTTGTGAGAAACCAAAAATGAATGAATGAATGAAGTGGATACGTAGTGCTGCACTCGTATACACTGTGTGAGAAGGTGATACCGTTAGACCTATAAAAACGTAGACATACAATGTCGTAGTCATTGAAAGCTCTGTACTTAGCAAACCTGTATCTTGTTTGCACTATAACAGTGAAAGTCACCTCACTTTAAGAAAATTGCGCTTCTTAAAAAGCTGGTTTGAAAATCTTTGCACTTGGAAACTGTATCAACTTCAAGCCAATGTTCATTCTTTGTAAAAAACCTTTCCATAGTCATGTACACTCAGTCAGCAAGATGTCAACAATAAATTGAGCAAAAGTATGAATGTGGGACTCTTTTAAAAGGGTCCATGCTTGAGCAGACCGGGCCAGGAAAATGCTTTGATTTAACCATTTACTGTGAGAAACAATAAAAAAAAAAATACTGAAGGCAACTCAATAGCAAATACCAAAATAAGGTTTATGTCACAAGCTAGGGTTAATTTGCAAATGAGACATTTCGCTTTACAGTTTAATGCTGGTCTTAAAAACTACCTGATGATAGCTCAGGGACTGCTAGGATAATAGTTCATCACCATATTGTCCTCTTGTGAGATGACGTAATGTTCCCAACTCATTTCTATTTAGGCCAGTTTGATGTGCCGAGCTCAAACAGTCAATATAAAAACATAGTCTGTTCTACTTTAATGCAGGAATCTAAGAATGTTGCCCAATGGTTCTCCTAAAGTGGCCTCCTTAATATCAGGAAGATATACTGTAGACAAATTCGTATAACAATATATATGAATGAATTAACAGTTTTCACTTCATTAAGTGTTACACTAATTGGGAATTCATTTCAAAACTATGATGAGAGCTGCACTGTGACAAAAACACTGCCAGTGAACATCATGGCTTTCGTCATATCACTACCTGTTAATCAAGATCAAGTTTCACTTTACTGAGTCCCAAGAGGGAAATTCAAAGCTCGCAATAGAAACATGATAAAGTAAAAAACATCAAAAATGAATAGGCAAAGATTTCAAACATAAAAATTCAAAAACATTAAAAAGTTAAATCAAAATAAACAAGAAAGATAAAACGAGAAGTAAAAAATTAGACACCAAGATTAAGATGATAAAAAGTAGGGTATTTCCATAAACTAGGGGTCCAAAGGGGTTTTTACTAATTTTGTCAATGTAATGCTACATTTCAAAGACAGGGAATAAAACAAACCATTTATTCAGGTATTTTATTATACCTCACCAACATATTTTTTTTATTTTTTATAACCTCAATAGTCAATGGTTAGAAATTTCTAGAAAATAGTCTCTTTTGTTTCAAGTCCCCCTGATTTTGGGGTAGCAGCTGTGACATACAGACAAACAAATCTGATTTATTTGAAAAGTATATTTATCATAAACTGAGCATTTTTTGCTCATTTATCATGGTAAGGATATCACTAATAATCATCATTTCCAAATATCATTATTACAGCTTCACCCAACTTTCTGAGCAGGATGATAGAAAATGCCCTTTGGACAAACATAACTCTTTGGTGCCCCCCCCCTCCCCCCCCCCCCAGTTATGTTGGTTTTCTAATGTCCTTTTCATCATTGACCCAATGAAATCTTTCCCAGGTGCCAGAAATTTTCCTGACGAAAGAATTGGTTAAAACTCTTTCAAAAAGTAGCACACTTCTGAAGAAAAAAACCAAGAGAAGCATCTTTTATGTAAGTGTCTTTAATGTATGTGGTAATGAGAAACAAAAATTAAATAAAACAGAGACATCTTGCTTTATGTTGCTTTTGCGAACAGTGGTTTATATTGTATTTGACAGTTTCCAGGTCAGCCTAACCTTTAAAAATTTTATTAGCATATTTCATGTTTAGAGTAATGGGGACACGAAATCTTGGTATCCCCATTAGACGCGGTTCAAAAATTGAGTGAAATATCCTCAAATATCACATACTTCCATGAAAAGATAAAAAATGAGGTACCAAACGACAAGTCTAACAGTCTTCATGTCCCAAAGAGGAAAATTTGTATCCTTGATCATCCTTTACTGGTTAAATATAGTCAAAATTGTCCAAAATATGCAAAGTGTGGACTTTTTGACACCTGAAAGTGTTGACAAAAATAACACTTTTGTTAAGTTATGGAGAGTTATTTCAAACTTCTTCCATATTTTTTCAAGAAAGGATCCTAAATCACACTCAACTATGGACTTTCAACCATCTAGGATTTTCTTCGTTCTTTTAAGAGGACATTAAAGACTGTTTTGGTGTCCCCCGTTGTGTTGATAAATGTGATGGCATCATTTGTTTGAATGAGTCCCATCAGACACAGGTAATGTTGTTTGTAAAAATATTTGTTTTTTTTTTAAATACAACTGCTGACTATACTCTACCTAGAATGTAAATCTCAACCAGAATGTTTTCTTAAATTTTGACCTCATGTCACACTATTGGACCCCCTAGTTTATGGAAATACCCAGTAGTCTAGCGATTGAAACGATCACTAAAAAGTTTAATAAACCTGGGGATAAAAGATGATTTACGTCAATTTGTAGCTGCATAAGGAAGTCTCATTCGACCACTACCAGGAATTATCGCACAGTTGAAATAGTCATAGGATGTGGCTAGAATCATTCCAAACAGTACTGAGCTTATGTACAATATAACGTTCATATTACGAGTAACTTGTGGATTGATCATTACCTAAAATACGTTCCGTTTGTTTAATTATTGAATCAATACGTTTTTTATCTGTGGCATCTACATTCCCACCCCAACAAGCAATGCAATACATCCAAACATTAATCAGAATTTGGCCTACTGTAGTACTGCAGTTAAGCACCACATTGACTCGAGGGGACCTTTTGGGACAATTCAAGTCAGTCAGAAGAAGAATTGAGCATTAGGAGTATAAATAGCTAGTTTGAAGGGTACTTATTGGTTATATAAAAATTATATGAGCTATTTTGATCATTAATGATATGCCATACATCACAAGTTTACTGTCTCCTTCACTTAAACCACTTCTTCCTCAAACCATACAGTTGTAAAATGCAAGTCACAGTTAATAGTGGGGAGTACATAATTATTCCTGTGGTAAGGGTTTTGAATGATATAGGCTTATGAAGAGCTATAAATTGTATAAAGACTCACACCAGTCTATATTTCCACTATGTAAAGGAGATGTTTGGAGCTCTCACCCCTCTCTAAATAACAAAGCTGGCTCTATGGGTTTATAGACAACTTAAAAATAACAGTAGGCTTATAAACTCAGTTCTGAAATGCAAAATATTGAAGAGGACTGAGTTTAAAGTTCTGTTTGCGGCACAGTAATTTTCAGGTAAGAAAGAATAATAAGCCCTTGAATATGTCTGACTAAAGTTGAATCCTCTGAATTTGGGGCTTGGTTTATCCAGGCCGTCTGAACATGATCCATATACCCACCGTCCCGCCGTCCCAGGCCTACTTTACAACTACAAGCTCCATTCTTGAGTATCCGGGACTGCCAGTCTACAAATAACGTTGAAAGTTTGTAAACTTTGTAATGGGTACCTGTCCTGCAAAACCCACAGTATAATAACTGTACATTATGTTGTTATGGCCGACGTTATTATTAGCCGTATTAGAACAGTACTAATACCGTAGGCTATAACATTAAAGGCAGTGTGACATGTCAGCAAATTGAACTGATTTTACTTGGAAGTTATGGACCGAGCGAACTTACTCAAGAAACAAGAAAAATCCGTTGGATTTATTGCAAAACCTTTTATGGTTCTCAAGATATACCTCTTCAAAGTTTTAATGTTTCTGGAGCAACTTGTTCAGAATTCTCATTAATGTTATTCTCAAACCCAACAAAGACCCGTCTTTCATTAAACACCTGAGGCATGAAACGAAGCACCGTAGCATCGAATTTAGTTGAAAAGACAGATATATACATACCTTCGATTTGCAATAAGGGTATGCTTAAAATTTCCCTATTATTCCTTGAAAGAAGTAATGCATTGATGTTTCCACTGCCATATATTCGAGTCACATAACACTAGAAAAAAATGATAATACGCCGTCGAATTCAGTCAACACCCAGCTAACCCAAAAAACGGGAAGTGATAAATTGCAACCCTCTGGCAACCACTTCATATTAATAACACCGTCGTCATACTAACGTCACCAGTCGTTCCATATTCATATTAAGAGGCAGCGTGACAGCGTTTGGGAAGTTCCGAAGATCTTGGGAATGTTTGCACGTAGTTTATGCCTATTACGTTGCACAGCATGTGAGTTTGAGCTTGATCTTGGGAATTATTGGAACCTTTTAGTTAAGGAAGGGAATTTCTCAAAAACAGTTGGGTTACTGCAGTAGCTTATGATCAGGCTTTTTTTAACGCTATGTGTTCCCATTGTAAACTTGAACAATCTTTAAAAAGAACAACAGTACAGGATCCATGATGTTTTTTTCCAGATGGGGTCCGAAGCATGATCGCCGGCCTTGGGAAGGGATATGAGGGTTCCCTCTCTCCTCTTGAAAATTTTTGCAGTCAAATTTAGGTCCTGGAAAAGGGATTCGGTGAAACACTCATAATTGTTTGCACTGAAAATTGATAGACATTGAGGAAAATTTAGCCGTAGGCCTACGTGGAATGAAAAAGAGTATTTTCTCAGTATTTGGGGACAACAACACTTAAATGCTCCAAACGAGCAGCGATGTAGATTTCTTTTAATTTAATTTAATTTTTAAATTAACATTTTGAGGGTCCTGCAGGAAGCCATTTTGGCACATCGAGGACCCTATGCCAAAGTGAGCGCGGATGAACACCGGCGAACTTCGCTTCTCTTTTCGACTAGTGTTCAGAGGTAACGATGCAGACGTGTATTAATCGCCCCAATTCTGCGTCCGGGACGGCCATTTAACGTCCCCATCCGACGAACGTGAGCGTATTCCCAGTCTTTAGCCACTTTCCCAAAGGCTGGGTGGGGGGGGGGGGGGGAGATAACTTGCTCTGCACCACTGCTCAACAGCTGAACTTAGCAAGCTGACTTCCTGAAACGGACAACTTCCTGAAACGGACAACCAAATACCCAATTTTGTAATTCACCAATTTTTAAGCCCCCTCAGCATCACTGTGATCAACTAAGCTGAACAAGCTAATTTTTAGACCCCGGAAAATTCCCAAGTGGTTCCACCTGCATTTAATCCCAGGACCTTCAGCGTGCAAGGCAGTACGCTCAAACCAACGAGCCAACTCCACCCCCACCTTTTCATATTTGGGAGAACGGAGGGGTGATCGCGTCAAATCCGAAAGTGTTCACGAGAAGCGTGCGCAACTTGTGCGAAGTCCTTAACCAGAAGGGTCAAGGGGAAAGCCCAGTGGCGGTCAAGAGCGGAGGGTGGGGGCACATCCCCCAAAAGCTCTTGGATTTTAACGTCTAAGAAGCCCCCGGAAGACTGTTTTAAGGGTTTAATATCACGGGATGTTACGTTGAGGAAGGGGATGGAGCGCGAGAACTTTTGGTGTGACACAACATGATTAAACAAAACAATATAAATATAAAATTGGTCGAAGACATACCTCAGCCTACCTAGCCTAGCTTAAAGCCCTTTGGGATTTTGAGGGAAATAGGAAATTGATGGGAATGTCCCTACTTTCATCACGGAGTGATAACAGTCCATTACGCGAAACTCGACGAAGTTTAGCATTACAACTATTGTAAATTCCTCTACCGTTGAATATCGGTACTCTTAAAGTTATTGAGATGGATTTTAATGGATAAAACAATAGAAGCTAAGGTTGAATTGATCCCACGAAATTGGCAAATTAAAAGATGTTTGAAATTGACAAAGACGCATCCATTCCGGCAACACGTTCCTCACAGAACTCAGGCAGATTGGGGATGAAGATATTTTTCTTTAGAAATAATCTGAAATAATCAAACTACGAATCGTGGCGAATGCGATCACATGCGTGCTGAAATTATGTATTAAAAATCATTTGTTCCATAATAGATTATGCGCCTAGACATTTTACAAGGAGAATCTGCTCCTGGACAATCCGATAAGACTTTCAACCTGACTTGTATGGGATAGCCACCCTAGTGATGCACATGTTTAAAATTTACTTTTCAAATTTTTGGTGGCCAAGAGCAAGGGGTCCGGACCCCTTGGACCCCGTATCCGCGGCTGGTTCAACTTCCCACAAAATACCTCCTTTCAAAGCGGCATTCAGGCCTACATTTGGACTTACATTCCACACAAAGGAGTACTAATTATTGATCGAGAAAGGGTTCTGCCGCGTGCGCATCTACAATTTCGTGCAAAATTTGTTACTTTTCTGGCAAATATTTGCATTACAAGTAGAATGTCGGAACTAAGTGAACTGGAAGTATAGCATTACACGACGGATCGGGCGGGCATGGTCTTTTAATTACTTACAATAACCACGGACTTGCATACATGGACAGTGCATGTAGCGTGTACGTCCTATCCGTAGATGGTCGCCACCGACTGGGACAAAAAAGGCGCACCAAGATGGCCGCCGTGAAGCTATAAATCGTCTGATTTGACGACGACTATGTTATATTTTAAACAAAAGTTAAACTTGAATGGGAAAGAATATCACATCCCTGCAAAATGTGAAGTGATTTTGACCTTGCCTTGCCGTATTTCAAGAATATTTCAACTTTCTTGCAAATTATGGGGGTATACTTGAGCAAGTCCAAACTTTCACACAAAATCATAGCAGACGGCCATCTTGGTGCGCTTTTTCTCACACGTACGGTAGCGACAATCTACCGCGCAGTATGCCCTGTCCATGAATAGAAAGTCCGTGACAATAACTTTCACGAACACCTGAAAAAAAGTGAAAATGCAAATGAAATAAGAGAAAATACAAGGACTGAAAAATAACTGGACTCTTCTTTGGTCATCACTTTATTCAAGCTTTAGAATTACTTTCGCATGGGAAATACCACAGTAACTTACACAAGTGGTACACAAGAGAAAAATGACTGTAACTGACAAAACATTTGGCCCAAGTATTGCAAGAGCTTGTATCGAGATGCTGCATATTTAACTACGCTCGCTGATTTCAAATCAAAATTCTTATTCAAGGAGTTAATATCATGTCGCCTGCCCTTGTATGTAGCCATGAGGGGAGGGCTACTAGCGAGATGGAGGGGTCAGGGAAAAGGTTACCACAGAAAAAAGTTAGCCCTATAAAAAAATTCAAAATTACGACTGCCCTAATGCATTTTAGTATATTTCACACATCCCCCTCCTGATATTTTGCTTCATTGAAAGATATCCCGTATCGAAAAGTATTGTCCAAAAACGACCATTTGATCATTTTATACCAACATTCGTTTCAACAATTGTTCTAATTAAGCTTTATCTGTTATGCTTCTAAATGATATATCAAGGTGCAAACAACTCATGAAATGCCTATTTGCATTTGAAATACATGATTGTTGACAATTGCTGATTTTTTACGTCATAATTTGGGGAAGGTTTCCCAACGTGATACGCCATTTTATGCTTACACCCACCAGTTCCGGTTTACAACAAACCCTTACAGGCAAAATAAAACCACTGAATTCTTCTCCTCCTGCTACCTGTGACATACGTCTCCCTTAAACACGTCTAGCCATGTCAATATATTTGTGGCTAGAAGTGTTAAACCTCTAAATTATGTAAATGTGGGATGAAAAACACTCTAAAATCAAAAAAGCGAACTTAGTCACTCTTTGATAGAGTAAAAAGTGTAAATTCACCTTATTAGAGTGTCAATTTACCCCAAGGAGAGCAAAATTCACTAGAAAAGGAGCAAAATTCACTCCATGAAGAGTGTAAATTCACTCTTGACTGCAATGTTTACTCTTGTTTAAAGAGTGATCCTGTAGGCACTCCATCAAATGTGAAACTTCGCTCTTTTGGAGTGAATTTCACTCTTTTTGGAGTGAGTTTCACTATTCTTCTAGTAAAAAACTCTAATGGAGTGAGTCCACACTTTTTACTCTTTAAACGAGTGAAAAAGTTAACTCATTTTGATTTTTAACGCCTTTTTGCCCATCGACATCAAATCCCATAAAATGATGATTTACCCAAAATAAGGGGTTTTGTCAATCCAAAAAGTGTTCACTGGATGTAAAGTAGGATGAACATGACGAATCTAGTTCAGCCAGACCTTAACACAAAACCCCGTCAAACACTATGTAATGAAAAAAAAAACATAAAAAGAACACCATGCACGAACACACTCTAATTCATTTCAAATTGTGAGGTTCATGATTGAAACTTTTTGACATAACCCCCCCCCCCCCCCGCCCCGAATTCAGTTGGCTACCTTTGTCTGGTTACGAGCCTGAATGGGGAAAGAAGCAGCATATGTATTAAACTGTTGGTCACCAATCTAATAACACTATTCTAGTAACAAACTTTGATCAATGGCAACAGTCAGCTCAGTGCATGGTAACATCTATTATATAGCCTATATAGTACTGGGCACAAATTATGGGGAGGTAATATGATACAGACTTCCACGTAGTATTTAGGGAGATATCTAAGGTAGTCTGAAAGTTGACATAGTCGCGTTGATAGACTGAACCACATGCTAATTTTGACCATATAGTTTCTGCTGTACCGGTATTCTTTATACACGCCTGGTATGGGTGATTTCAAGGTAATGTAGCCCATTACGATTATGATCCTTTTAGGCTTTCGATAAGATTTCAATGATTACAACTGCAACTAAAAATGAAAGTCAGTTACTACCATTTCGACTAAATTGTAATGTAATCATAATTGCAAATCAAGATCGTTTTCCTACATTTTCTACACTGAAGGAAGTACATCTCTAGACAATGACAAAATTAGAGATACAGACAACTTAGGAGGTAATTTATTATTCTGATTTGTATTGCGTCCACCTTTACCTCAAGGATCGCACCAGCGAGTGGTGGGGGCCATGCTCCCCGTCGGGGAAGGCTGCCCCCCGTACGTGAGAAGATCAAGTTTCGTCGGGGAGCTTCATCCATATGATAAAAATGTAAGCCCGATAAACTTCAGTCTCCCGCCCATCCCTCTACCCCGACGGTCTTCATTTGCTTAGGAGAAGACCATATTCGTCAAGGACACACTCAAAATTCTCAATTTTCCTAATTAAAATCCATGCTTTTTTTCAATAAGCGCTCCGGATTTTTAAAACATTTCCATTTTTATCCTACGACAAAATGTGATACTTCAAGCATCTTCAATCATTTTGAGCAAATTGGTCTTCAATAAAAACTCATTTTTTTCAATTCTCCTCTACAAATTAAACCACCTTTTTGTGAATGCTCTGCCGAAACTTTCCTTCAATACATCAATATTTCTTTAATAAAACCCCCCAGTTCTGTCATTAAATTACAAATTTTTCTCCGATATTAAGCATCAGAATGTAAAATATCTATTAAAAATTGCAAAAAAGGTCGGAAAACTTTCCAATTTCGGTGGATTGCCTACTCCGTCTGTCCGTTCAATAAAAAACCCAGCCAACTTCAATCACCCCGACATTCTACTTAATTTCGCTATTTCGCTCTTGAGAGGCAATCTGAGATCATTTAATAAAAACCCTCATTTTTCAGTTTCACATTTCCAAACAAGACACACGTCTAGACTAGTTGCAGTGCCGGCAATGCAACTCATGGTTATTTTTTTTCTTTTGGTATTGAATGAGTAATAAAGTTTAACTTATATAGTTTTAGGAGAGATATTTAATCCTGCTTTGTGTTGTGGGAGGTTAGAATATGTAGATTTCGATGACGTTATATTTTGCTTATCCAGACGTTAATTTAAGCTGACGACGTCATTGATTATGGGTAGGGGGACATCCACCCTGACGGGTTGGCCTAGACCAGTTACGGTGCTGTCGCTTTTACTGTCTTGTTTTGTTTTGGTCCTTTGGTATTGAATGATTATAAGGGTCAACTTATATTAAGCACGGAGTTGCAACTCCTTGTATTAAGTCGTCTTAGAAGAGATGTTGAATACTTTTTAGGTTATGGGTGTTTCAAATGCAATGAATTGGTAGTTGTAATTTATAACTATTCAATCATTAACAATCATCTTTAAGAAAACCGGAAGGGGACAGGGGACTGTTAGGATTACGCCAACCATAGCAACTCACACAGGTATTATACCGTAGCCTAGGGGCTAGCATGGCAAGATGAAATGCATAAACTTTTAATAGGCCGTGGTGGAAAAAGTTTTTCAACTAATAGTGGTAGTAAACATGGGCGTCCGCAGAAAAAATTAGGAGGGGAGGGGCAAAACAATTTTAGGTGGGGGGAGCCACCATCGGTTGCCGCAGAGTGCCAGAAATTTTGGCATAAAATGTTCCCTGCAGATCGTTGGAAATGGCACTTCTAAAGGCCTATTTAATAAATACAAATAGGAAAAACACTGAGTAAACTGTTAAGAAATGTTGATGTTAATTTTTCTTCGTTCTTTTTTCTTTATTTTTTCTTTTTCAAATTTTTGATTCATGTCGAGCAGGTGAAGGATTTTTTTAGCTAAAGTAAAAAATACCCCATGCCAATTTTCACCACAACTAACCACCAAAACATAAGACAGAGAAAGAAGTGTTACACCTTTAACTCGTTTCAAATGTACAGATATATCCGTTTTTATTGAAAGACCAAAATATATTATATTTAACACGACAATCGATTCTCAAAGGTCTCCAGTTTATGACCTCCTCTATATGATTCTTCCCATCCACACGACGGTGCCATAGAAAGTTAACACTATAACTCATCAGTTCAGTTAAGTACTTCGACCTGGCTAAAGTTACAACTAAAGGTTTAGGTTAGGGTTAGGGCTGATGTCAAGGTTAAACTAAAGATCGGTTAGAGTTGAGTTATTTCAGGATTACAATTAAGCCTAACCGGATATTCTGACCCAAATCTCGAACCCCAAGTCATAAAGCTAATTCTCCCCTCAACGTCAACCTCCAACCGCCTTAGGGCTCCTGGTGGGGTCCAGGGGTAAAGCCCCGGTGGGGTTTAGGGGGCGGAGTCCTCGGAACCTCCTGTATATTTATGTCTCAGAAGCCCCACTAAGGAAGAGGTAATTTCAGAGGTAATTCAGAGGTAATGTTCTTGTTTTAATATGTTCATGCTAATCTCGCTTTATAGTTGTATTTGATAAGAGCAACCAATTCTTTTATTACGCAGGGCGGTGATCTGTTTGAGATATTGGGGAGGGATCTGCACGAATGAAGGTTTTGCACAATCGGTCAGGGACTGCTTTGGGTTTTCTGTTCGGGACCAGAGGCGAAGCCCCTGGGAACCAAGTGATTTGGTGCATTTTAGAGGTCATCTCCTGCTCAAAATGTCTTGTTTTTAAAATTATTATTCAAAATTTTGGGGGGGCCAAATGACGGTTTGGCCTTCATTTTTTTCCTTTTTTTTACTTGAGGAGGCGAAAGCCCCCTTTGCCCTCTCCGGGATTTTCCTCACTGTAAAGCAATCATCAAAATGATTGCCTGATCATTTTTTTTTTTTAATTTATGTTAAATGTGACGTAGACATTAAATTTGGACCGTTTGCAGAGGGTTTAGATTGTTGTCTTACAGAACGAAGTTTTGAACAGGTACAAGACATTTCGTAACTGTAAATTTTTAGCCAGGTGGTTCATTTCATCCCTTTGCCTGTCAACGTAAATGGTAAAGTAGCAAGACACTTATTTCTAAGCTAGTTATTCTCTGATTTGTTATAGTTATGTCAGGGAGCCGTGGCGTTATCAGGAAAACATTTGTTCATCATTAAGTCCGTTTTTGCCTTGAAAGTGATTTGTTAGGCTATTGCAGATGGGTTGTTGGAATGATGAAATTTGTCTTCTACGGAGTTTTTTACTCGACAGTGCAGTCTTATTCATAGACCTGTCTTACTTATCGCTTTTATATATTTTAGGTTATCGTTTGATCAGTTGCGAGTCGTGGCCATACATAAACTTGCTACATAATTATTTTTATTAGAAAAAGAAGTGCATAGGAATTATTAAAACAATTTTTAAATAGTACAATGACAACAGTTTTCTTCCGAAGTAAGCAGCCACCGTCAAAAAGGCGACAAGAAGTCCTTGATATAGAGTGTAGTAAGAAGCGTGCATGTTTAATAATGTGATGACAGACGAATCGCAGCTAATAGCTATAAATTAGGGACATCGATATTTTGGTATTCAGGTTTCATGATAGGACGTATAGATGTTGCAATTTATCTTTAATGATTTATTATTGGATGATTCGGTTCTCTGATTTGTGCAAGACAAAATCGTTCAAGTTACTATACATTACTGAACTAAGAAGTTACTGGAGAAGGGATTAGTAGTGACGTATGTGTACGGGATTAATATAAATTGGGGAAACGGTGACAATAGGCCTAAGGCTATTGTGAAATTTAAACATTATATTAACATTTATGTTGAGAGAATGTAGGTGTAACGCTGACAAAGGAATTTTTACTTTGCTGTTTTATATTTTTTTTTTACTTTATTTCATCTTTGTAAATATTATGGTAAATCTGAGATATCGGCATTTCTTTCGATTCTCGTTAACTCGTTATTATATGACATTACTTACAACAGTTTTAGTTTTTCCGACATTATGAGTGATTTTGTTTATCGACAGGGCAAGTTTTTTTTATTAAAGAACCTAAATTTTCCATAAACAGCCCAACTTTTTTATATTTGTCTTTATAAAAATCGAAATTTTTCCAGGATCTTTTCAATAAAACTGAGATTTTCAATATTTTCCGTAAAGCAAGCAAAAAAAATTATGACATGTTTTGCGCGTTCGAAAATGTTTCCTTTGAAATTCATTGTCTTGGTCGGGGCTTTGAGTTATTGTCTCCTCTCACCTCTGTCGGAGAGTGTGGCCTTTTTGTTGGGCAAATCCTGGCGTGTTCTCTGTGACTGGTCTTGGGATGGTACGTTAATGTACGAACAAGGGGGGCAGAAATAAATTTTAGAGATGTAAGAGTAATTGTCTTATAGTTTTGTGTAAGCGGAGCGTCACTATTTTTTGGTGCGGAGCATACAGAACTTTTTAAAAACCATTAATCTTTAGAAACTCTTTACGTTCAACAACGGAAAATTTTTCACTTTGTTCATTAACACAATCCCTCTTCAACCAATTCTATATAACGCTACTGTCATGTACAGACTCATTATCGTCTATTTCCAACACTACGTCATAATGTACTCCACCTGTATTCACTAAATGAATGGCACGTTTTTCCTGATTAACTGCACTACTTAAAATACAACTTTGAGGATAACGTACTCATTTCCATCTACCATTATATTCTATAAAAGTATATATGTCAGTTTCCAAAAGTCTTGCAGCTGCAAATATTTCAACTTCTGTAGACCATACGCCATCCCTATCTATTCCAGTAGAAGTAACATATTCTTCCTTAGTCATTAATGAGACCGGCAAATCACTCCTTCATAATGAACTTACAATGACTTGTCTTAAATAAAAATGATTATCTTATAACCCTGTAATCAATACTGCCAAACACCGAAAGAAACAGTTACCATCCCCTCGCACTTTTCTTACACAAATCGGCCTACCCTCAACTGCTCAACTGAAACACATTTTCCAATTTCATTGGGCGACAAATCAAATTCACCAGTTTCCACAAAAACCATGTTTGAATCTATCGACACAAGTTTCCTAAACGTTTTTTCTCTCCAACAGTTATCAACAACGAAAAAATAAAATGTACATGTAGATCTTTCGGAACGTATAAATATTACATCACTATCGTCATGTTCCCTACTTCCACCATCATTGCACCTCTGACTTTTTTCATATTCACTAGCACTTCTTTTGCTCCCTACTCTGATATCATCATTTCTTTCCCCTTCACAACTTTTATCTTAAAATTGACCCCCATACTTTCTGTTTCTTTGCTGCCAACCCTTCCTTTCTAACTTAGAAATCTTTGAACGGCCTTTCTTAGACATTATAATATTCCGCAGATTATTTCAAAATTTAAAATAACAAAAATAAGATAACCAGACAACTTCATACAACACACTATCACTACTCAACAAATATCAATACTCGCCAACTCATAAAAATGAAATTTACCTCCCAATAGCAATGTTTCCCTCCAACAAAAACTTACTTCATGAAAATTCTCGTCAATGTAAAAAATTACCGTCCACATAGCTCTTTGAAATCACAAGTACAGTGAACAAAACTCTAAACTATTAAAATTTTCACTCCACCACAACCCCGTCCATACCCTTCACTTCACAAGAATAAATCCCTACAAATAAATCCTCATATAAATACACGAAATTCACTAAACACCGATCTGTAATAAATGTTATACGATGAATTCAAAAAAAAAACTAAAACGATGGTGCTGTGTAAAATTAAACAACAAACTTTTCACCACAGTACATACGGACCTGGTTTTTCCGAAAGATTGTTACTAAAAATAGACGGCGTTCGTAAATCTTACATGAAAAAAAGCCCAGTTAAACACTCTCACGAAAGTCATATTCCCACCAAAAATGAAAAACCCGAAAGAGAACAACCATCCCTACGAGTAACACTAAGCCATATTGCGATACCACAAAGCATCTACAAGAAGATAGAAATAAAGAGCCGGAAAAGTCAGAAATTAACATCTCACGAACGACTACATTAGTTGCGGTGCTGCCTGCAAGGCAGGCACCGCAACTAAAAAGATAGCGATTGTACCAATCACAAAAAAATCAATCAAAGCTTTAAGGAAAGAATAAATTAGATTGACCTATTCTTTAACTGAGCTGCATGTCTAGGGTGATGGTCCATGCAGGAAACTGCCTTCCAGCTCATTACGTCTTGTACCCATAGCATTATCAGTTGCGTAGCCAGGAAATATGAGGGTACTAAGGAGCACACACCTTTCCTTGGGGTACAATTTCTGAATTCTCTAAATATTCTGGGGGAGTGAGGCACGGTACTAGGTTTAGGCTTTATATATGCATTCCAACTTTTTCCACGGGGGATGGGAGCGGAAGGGAGTGGGAATGGTTTTCTTGTGGTGGGCACGTGCTACCATGCTGTACCTCTGTAGGCTAGCTATGCCACTGCATACCAAACTAACGTTAGGCCTTTCATTACATTCAAGACATTGTAAGCAAATCAATTAGGTCTAGGCCTACGGGCCGAACCAAGCCTTTGGGCAGTAATTTCTTGCCCTTGCTGATGTACCAACGAGATTCTCACTATTCAGTGTGACACCGAAGTTCGATCTAGTTTTCCTAGAATAGTGGTCAGTGGCCACGCTGGGGGAGAGGAAAGGGGGTCGGGACATACCTCCACCCCAGATTTTGTCCTTGCCCCACTTGCCCCGCCCCCGCCGCCCCAGGTTATGTCATTTGGGAGTGTTGTAACCGAGAAATGGTATACCTTTACAGAAACTTAACTTTTCTTCCAGCGATAGGCTTTTGATAAAACCTCAGATCTTCCAGGAACTTCGAATCCCCTGAATCCATACCCCAATAACGGGCGTTTTTGGTGCAGTTCCATGCTGCGCCAGAAAATTTTTTTACCCAACATTACCCTTTGCACTGAGTTTGACCCCCAGTGTCACGTACATTCTGGTGCCGCCACTGGTAGTGGTTAAGTTCAAGTTGAATTTCAACTCCCACAAAATTTCCTGTATTGAGTTAAAATCATTAGAGTACCCCTAGATCACATGGGGAATAGACACGTGTCAAATATTTGGACCATGGTCGATGATCATGGGGTTTCTCCAAATTATCCTCCATTCTTCATGATCATCAAGTTGTATATTGTACCACTATATAGCTAATTGTAGTTCCAGAGCAGTTATTACATACACATGAATACCTTTTCTAAAGTCCTCCCGACCCTCTGGCAAAGGACCGTTCGCGAAACCAAGACTTTCACTGCTTCCCGAAGAAGCTATTACGTCCACTGAAGGACAATACCTGACCAACCTCACAGTCCTCAGACCATTTACATTATTGGTCTGTCATGTATGAAAAGAACAGATACTGCACATGATCTTAGCCGAGAAGCGATACACATGAATAGTGCGGTTACATTTTGAAAATTCCTTGAAAAGCAAAGCAATTTGACACTAAGCATACACCATATGTGACCTGTCAAACCCAGATTCAGCCGTCGATCGCACGCAAGGAGCTGGGGTTTCTATTCCGTCACGCGCTGTTATTATGGCATCATTATATGAATATTTAAAAGATTGACGTATCAACTTATTAATATGAATTGGCTGCCAGAGGGTTGCAATTTATCACTTCCCCAAAAAAACAAACAGGTTGTTGCGCCATTAGAAAATTCCCCATGTCGCAATCACTCTACACGTTTCATGTGCATTTCGTATTGAACGTAGTGTAACGATGGTGTGATCGTAGTATGGTTTCAAAACAGAGCCACCAATTACTTTCATCGCCGACTTAAGAATCTTGGACACAAATCTTGAAAATGTTGAGACAAATTGCAAAGAGTCATTTGAGTGTCATTTTAATTTGAACTAGAGGAGGATCGGTGAAACATTTTACACCTTTTCTGTGCATATTAATCAGTCTTATCTTAAAAGGAAACTGTGCAACGGTTTATGACAGTATTCTTGTTACGAAACTTACTTTCGTTAATATCTTAGGCTTAGGTTGTTGCCTGTGGCTAGGCATAAGTGTTACTGGGTCACGTTCGACAACATTCAGATTGGAGCGTATTTATAAATGCAAAGTTTTCCCATTCTAGGCAGAATATTATTAACTTGTGATAACTGTGATAAGGGTTATAATTATTTTGCATGATATCAGCCTTAACATTCAATGATCTGGTGTGGGATGGGCATTTTAGCGGAACGTATTCTATCAGTGGTAGGTTAGGCATGTGCATTACAAGCTCACATGTGGGAGCGGTGCGATGCCTTTGGCGCCATGCGTTGTGATTTTCCACTTAGAGAGCGCTATGCCAGAACTACATTTAAACACAGGAATTTGTTATGAAGTATTGACCATGAAGTTTTCAATTGTTAGGTGAAGAACAAAAGTGAAGAAGAAAAATAAATTCACCAGCCTCAGCCAGTGATATTTGTCCTCTATAATTTTTAACTGTTGGTACATTTACACATAGTACAGAATAAATGTGCGCGCGACACGGTTGAAACTTACATCCCCAAGCCTGTCCGCTGCTATAAATACCAACGCTATGGCCACTTCAAGTCAAATTGCAGTAGGCCAGCAGTCTGTGAGATGTGTGGCCAGAAAGGACATACCAGTGAAAACTGTGAGGAGTAACCACGATGTTGCAATTGTCAGGGCTCTCATCCTGCGAGTAGCAAGACCTGTCCACAATGGGTAGAGGAAAAACAGATCCAGAAAATAAAGGCCTCAACTTACATCACGTACAAAGAGGCTAAGTACACCTTCAAATCGCAGGACTCACAGCTCAAGAGCTATGCTGGAGCTGTGAGGACTGCGAAAAAATCTGCTACAACCGAAACTGATGTGACTTGGCCCAGGGACAGCAGCTTACCGAAGCCCATTTCACTTACATTCCCATAACCATCGGAGCAGTCTACAACATCTCAGACTGATCAGACGATGACATCACCGACAAATGTAACAAAGCCAAAACCACAACAAAAGAAAGCTATACCACCACCAAAACCAACGAAGAACCAACAGAAACCAAAGACAGAACGAACGAAACACAAAGACACACCTAAGATAAAAATACAGACTAAAGTGAGCAAAGGGTCGGATGATCCCGTCAAACATTTAATAAATTTGGAGCGTTAGAAGGGAGAGAGGGAGAAGAGGAGGAGCTGATGAAGCTCAGCAGCCAAAATTTTGGTTCTGGCCTTGTGGATTCCATGAGCTCTTCTAGGAAGCCGCAGGTTTCCAAAGGATGACCCTCGGGAAGCCTGTGGCTTTAATCAAGTGGAATTGCAGAGGACTTAGACCAAATTATGAATAGATCAAATGCTTCATGGCTGACTGGTCTCCTTTGATATTATGCCTGCAGGAGACTTTCCTCCGAGACTCAGATCAACTTACGTTTAAAGGGTATGACATGTATAACAAAACAGCTGTGTCCCCATTGACAATAAAGCTATTCGGGTCATCCATATAGGTTGCTAACACGGTTCCACACTCCACCATCCATTTGAGCACTAATTTACAGGCTGTAGCAATTCGAACCAATCTTCACCGTACAGTCACTGTGTGCTCGGTGCATACCACCGAGATACAACCTCAGAAGAGATGATGTTGACACGCTTATCAGACAACTGCCCACCCCGTTCCTACTTATGGAAGATTTCAATGCACACTGTGACATGTGGAGTGGTACTGACACTAACCAGAAGGGCAGATTGATGGAATCTGTAGTTTCCGTTTAGGATATTTTTCTGTTGAATGACGGATCCTTTACCTACATTCATCCGGCCTCTGGATCTCGTTCAGCAATTGATCTCTCAATCTGTTCCACGACAATCCTGATGGATCTTCAGCGGAGAGTGCACGATGACCAATGTGGAAGTGACCACTTCCCACTTTTAATCGATATTGTCCACCCATGCCCGAAGAGAGAGTCCTTAAGTGGCAACTTCAACAGGCTGACTGGTCTGAATTTGCCGATCTTTGCAGGTGTTGAAGACCAGGTATCTCACTTCACACAACTTTTAGTGAATGGTGCTAATAAAACCATCTCCAAGTCCTCTGCAAATCCCCGCAGTAAACACAAGCCGTGGTTTACCACGGCTTGTGTTTAGCCCTCTTTTCAGTTTTCTAAATCTCAAAAAGGGAAATTTCCGGGGTGCTTCGCGCGCCGCAAATGTATTAGAAAGTGCATTAGCTCTTGCTCATAAATCAGTTTGGTAAACTTTTCCGACCTCTGGAAATGGCTTAATCGGATATTACCATAAGTATGTGACAACACATCATCAAGAGACACCGGCAGCTATATTGCTATTTAAACTGTCTTTCATAGAATTCCAACTTTTCTTCAATGAAAGCTCTTCAGTTTGAAATTTTTTGTCTAAAAAGGACACCAAAGTTTGGGAAACTTTTCAAATGTCATCGGAGAGTGTCATTTCGCCGGCCTTAGATAACATTTTTGCAGCAAAAACGATTAAGTGGTCGTGCATTCATTCTCAGATCTGCACCCAAAGGAAGTGCAGATTCTTCAGTAATCCCACAGCTCTTTAACTCCCCTTGCAGGAAACCTAGAATTCAAACCTTTCTGCAATACAAGCACCATATCTACATGTATTTGTGCAAAAGTAGGAAAAGTTTCGGCGAGCTTAGGGCGCCGCAAATTACGTCCCTGATACAGTGGTGTTCACACTTGAAAGAAAAATCGGAAAACTTAGCTACCACTTAAAAGCCCGAGACATGCCATTTCGGGCCGCGATTTCGGGTCGCGATTTTTCAAAATTGTCTGTACTCTCCGCGCCAACTGAGGATAGTCTTTTGAGCAAGACTTCATATTCCAGGTAGGGAACCATTGGCCTACCGTACTCAAATGCCTTCTCATACACAACTATCATCAGATACCTTTCAACCCCTTCAGATGAGTGGTGTGTATAGATGGATTCTTTAGTTATTGAACTGTCAAAATGTTATCAAATGAATTTTCAGTGTTGCAGATCAGTGATGTAGCTACAGGAGGCAGGGACCTGGCTTGAAAAATTCGGAAATTTGCCATTTGAGACACCAGTCAACTACAGTCGTAGACATATAGGAAGCGGGGGGGGGGGGGACTGGGGGAGATAGCCCCGAGCTCTGGAAATGACAAAATCGTATATGTACCATATGTCATACCTCATCATCAAGAGACACCTGCAGCTATATTGCTATTTTTGTAAACTGTCTTTCATAGCATTCCAAATTTTCTTCAATGAAAGCTCTTGATTTTAAAATATTTTTTTCATAAAAGGACAACAAAGTGTGGGAAACTTTTGAAATGTCATGGGGAGTGTCAGTTCGTAGGCCTTTGATAACATTATGTAGCGACAACGATTTAGTCGTGCAATCATACTCAGATTTGCCACCAATATAGGAAGGAAGTGTAGTAATCCCCCAACTCTTCAAATTTTGTAACAGAAAACCCGGAATCCAAAGCTTTCTGCAGTTATCTATATGTACTGTTTAAAAGGGGCAAAAGTTTTGGCGCGCTTCGCGTGCCGAAATACTTCCATAACACAGTTGTGTTCACTCTCGAAGGTAAAAACAGAAAACTTAGCTACTACTTACAAGCCCGAAACATGCCATTTTCGGCTGTCGCAGGGGTCGCGATTTTTCCAAATTTTCTGTACGCTCCACACCAAATGAAGATAGTCTCTCAAGCAAAACTTTACATTCCAGACAGGAAACCATTGGCCTACCGTACTTAAATGCTCTCATACCTATCATCAGATACCTTTCAACCCTGTCAGTTGAGTACCGTAGTCTGTGTAGATGGATTCTTTAGTCTGTTATTGAAGTGTCAGAATCTTGTCAGTGTTCAATGGCGCAGAGCAGTGACGTAGCTACAGGGGGCAGGGGGCGATTGCCTGCCGGCTTGAAAAAAGTGAAAAAGTTAAAATTTGCCAGCTGAGACACCGGTCGAATACAGTTCGGTGTTCCTTACATTCCCTCCATAAAGTTCCGAAGCCTTCCTGATAAAAGCTCCATATTTGTTTATATAAGTTTTAAAAACGGCAAAATTTTCCGTGCGCTTCGCACGCCCAAATTTCAACCCTTGGTGCAGTAAGTGGTCGATCATAAAGCAGTCAGTGGTCAACTTTTCCCAGCCACTACAGTACCGTTTCTCTAAATTTTCTTCCATATAGGCTTTTAATTTTTAAATATTTTGTCTGAAAAAGTCAACAGAGTTTCGAGAGCTCTTTGAATGATGCCGAGAAGCCTCAATCCGCACTTTTATAATAGTGTAACATCAACGATGTTCAGTCGATCGACATGCTATCTCAGATATATGCTAATACGAATCGCAGATTCTTCGATAGTCCCCCAAATATTCAAATTTCGTAACAGGAAACCCTGAATCTAAACTATTTTTTGCAATACAAGCTTCATATTAACAAATGTGTAAAAGGTCCCAGATTTTCGGCCGCAAATTTCGTTGCTATTACAGTAGTATTCACACTTCGGAAAAATCAGATTTAGATGAAAAAATGTTCTTGCTCGTAGAAAATAGCGAAAAAATTCAGCATCAAAAATGTACTTTTTGGTCAATGGGGTAGGGTGAGGTGTATGGTTCAAAATTGTTCGCCCCCCCCCCCCACACACACACACACACTTTCATTTTGCTTCCTACGCCACTGAATGCAGTGCGGTTTTCCTATTTTTTCCTTCATAAAAATCCGATTTCTTTCTAAAAGATCTATATTTGTAAATATTATTTTTGAAAAGGCAAAATTTTCCGCTCGCCCTAAACTGCAATCTCTAATGCAGTAAGTGGTCGCTCATAAAACAGTCAGCAGTAAACTTTTCCAGGCCGCTTCAGTGCCGTTCCCCTAAAATTTTCTTCATTATAGGCTCTTAATTTTTAAAAATATTTTGTCTAAAAATGCAACAGAGTTTCGGGAGCTTTTTAATGTCGCCGAGAAACCTCCGACAATCCGCACTCCTTAGATAACATTATGTAACAACAACGATCTTCAGCTTTCTTAGATAAATGCTAATAGGAGATTCTTCGATAGTCCCCCTGGATATTCAAATTTCCTTACAGGGAACCCTTAATCTAAACCACGTTCTGCAATACCAGCTCCATATTTACAAATGTGTAAAAGGACCCAATTGCGCCGCAAATTACGCTGAACTTGCTAATACAGTAGTGTTCACACTTAAAAAAAAACAGTTTTTTTTTTTTTTTATTATTTAAAAAAAAATGGAAATCGTTGGAAAAAACGGAAAATTAACCATCACAAAATGTACCTTTTGGTCAATGGATTATGGTGAGGTGCATGGTCTAAAATTGTTCCGCCCCCAACTCTCATGTTGCTCTCTTCGCCAATATGTTATGATCTGAGGCGTAGTACTCTATCTTACCTAACCCAACCTGGAAGTAAATGATAAATGGCTCATTTAACAAGACAATCAATTCAACATTTTGGAAAAAAGGAAAAAGTCGATGAAAGAAGATTATTAAGACTAGATCCGTGTCCGATCATGGAAGTACTACATTAAATCACTTGATTTGTTACTAGAACATCGAAATTCATGGGAGGCGATGCGCACTGTTTAACAAAAAATTTCCTTACTGGCTAAGGTAGCCATAATTCCTTAACCTAATCCCTAATCCGAACAAAGAATACAATCGATACAATACAATGGCAACAACCAATCAAGAAACACCTTGTTAAACAGTGCGCATCAACCGGGGCAATGTATCTTTATCATGGTGCATTTACTGTTGTCTTGTATTATAACCCTCCTCCTTTCATGATAAGTGCTTCAGATGAAGTGGCACTGAGTACATTACGGAAACACAGGTGAGTTCACATCAAAATTAAATTATAACTTGATAAAACACATTTTGCAGACCTATATACAGTCCTCGAAGGAGATAACAGCTTGAACGGTTGATGCTCTCATTATCAATGGTATAACCAGAGATAAACAATAACCGTTCATTGGTCTGATCATCCTCCACTCTTATTCACCAGGATCAAAATCGGATGATCAAATCTGGACATTCACACAACAAATTGATCTAGAGCAGTTGCTCATACCACAGGACTTCAGATTCGGATCCATGTATAAACGCAAGCTAAAAGGTGTGACGAGGGCCTGAAACAAAGGGGTTTGATTTGAAATCAATGAAAATTATTATTGTAAGAGAAAACTGTTAAAATAGCTTTATCTCTTGATTTTTTTTTTTTTTTTTTCGTCTTGCTTATAACAAGATTACGTAAAGGTAACCCCGTTTTTTAAAACATTTCAAGCTGTGTTACAAAACGTTTATGTTGCACACTTTAACAGCTTTCAAAAACGTTTTGTTTTAGCGCGGAATAAACATTTTTTCCAAGTGCAGTTATCTCATGTACTCAAACTTTATCATATCGTCAACTTCTATCGGTCCATTACACGGACAGGTGATAATGAGTGTCCCTTCTTTTAATGCAAGTGAAGCACGAGTGAGCCATGCAGCGGCAGTCAATCGTGCATTATCCTGTGCTAATTCATGCACGTTCATTGACGAGTTTTTTTAGTTTTGCTTATTAATACCATTGAGCTATAAATAGCTTTATGTTGATGACACAAAGATATAAAAGGCGGAAAAGAAATGTCTGTTTGGTAGAAAACAAATCCAACAGCACAGCTTCAAGTGGAACGAAATAGCCCAAGATGAATACGGGCCTTTGTCGTGAGCTTAAGGTCAAATCAAGTTTTGATATGTTAAATGGTTACTTATTCTAAGCATTGTGGTTAAATTTGCATTTAAACCCAATGCAGCGTTTTTAAGATATGAGCAAGTTAATTGTCACATTTTAAACACAAAGTAAACTTAAAGCAAGCAAAAGTGACATCACATCCTCACATTAATGGACGGTCTTTTCTTTTTCTTTAAACTTTACAACGGTCATTTTTTCCTGAACAGTCACATGTTATCAGCATGTCGCTGTATGTGATACATCGAAACATAACAACCTTTACACTCCTGATGAGGAGGTATCCAACCTATCAGCTTCAAGGTCAACACATCTGTTTCAAAAACAACAAGAAACAAAGCATTCCTTGTCAATGTGAGGAAGTGATATAATCTCTGCTGTCTCTAAGATCACTTTGGAACACAAATCTAGTAGCTTGATATCTGGAGAAGTTCAAGTCCGATTTTAATGGAAATTTCCCCATCTTGTTTTAATTTAGTTCCTCTTTCACCTGTGAAGATGAAAATTTTGCTGAAACTTTAACCACAATCGTGCAGAATCCTGTGCTGTACAGGATCCATCGTTCTTAAACCTTTGAATAACAGCAAGATCTTCAACAGATTTTGAGATATCGTAAAATAATTCCCCCTGTTTTAGGCGCTCTCGTATAGTTGCAAGGCCAGAGATAGGAAAAAGAATTAGCTTAATCCCCCCTCCCCCCTTCCCCGACTTTCGCAAGAATTCTTTGCCAAACTTCGTAAAATCTGCGAACGCAACTATTCATACAATGTATAAGATCGCAACGAATAAAAACAAGAATCAACAATATATCAAGTTGACTTACGTCAGAGGTGTAGAAAACGGGGACAAGAGGCCATCGATTTCCCTTTGAAACTTTTCTCGACGGAACGTCTTCATGAACTATGAAATCTATCCATCTATGGAGATATTGCGTTAACAAGATTTTCAGACTTTGACCAAGTCTGAAAATCTTGTTGACGCGATATCTCCAGTTAGGAAACTTGAATACATTTCATATTCAGTATGTGGATGCTTTATGGTCAGCAGATGGGCCCTATTGTTTTTTGCAGAGGTTAAAGGTCAACCGGGGTCACCAGGAATCAAAGTCTGAAAATCATGTTAACTCCGTATCTCCAGTTAGGAAACTTGGATAGATTTCGTAGTTGGTATGTGGATGCGTTATGGTCAGAAGATGGTCCCTTTATTTTTGGTGGAGGTCAAATGTAGTCTGGGGTCTGAAAATCTTCTTAACAGGATATCTCAAGATAGAAAACTTGGATGGCTCCCATATTTGGTACGTGGATGCGCTTATATTAGGCAATGCACCCTATTATTTTTAGCAGAGGTCAAAGGTCATCTAGGGTCACCAGGGGTCAAAGTCTGAACATCTGCTTAAGGTGATTTATCAAGATAGGAAACTTGGATAGCTTACATAAATAGTATGTGGATGCGTTTTGGTCAGGAGATGGTTCCTGTTGTTTTTGGCAGAGGTCAACGGTTATCTGGGGTCACCGGGGGTCAAAGTCTGAAAATTTCGTTAATAAGTTACCTCAAGACAGGGAACTTGGAAAAATTTCATATTTGGTATGTGGATGCGTTATACTAAGGAGATTGTCCCTATTGTTTTTGGTGGAGGTCAACGGTCATCTGGGGTCACGGGGGATGAAAGTCTGAAAATCTCGATAACACAATGGTTCAAAATAGGAAACTTGGAAAGATTCCGTACTTAATATGTGGATGCGTTATAGTCCGGAGATGGTCCCTACTGTTTTTGGTTGAGGTCTAAGGTCATCTGAGGTCAACAGGCGTCAAAGTCTGAAAATCATGTTAACATGAAATCTCCAGCTAGGAACTTAAATTAATTTCATATCTGGTATGTGGATGGGTTATGGTCAGAAGATGGTCCCTGTATTTTTGGCAGAGGTCAAAGGTAGTCCGGGGTCACCAGGGGCCAAAGTCTAAAACTTGGATAGATTTCATATATGGTATGTGGATGCGTTATAGTAAGGAGATTGTCCCTATTGCTTTTGGTGGAGGTCAAAAGTCATCTGAATTCAACTGGGGTCACAGTCTGAAAATCTTGTTAACACGATATCTCAAGATAGAAACCTTGGATGGCTTTCATATTTGGTATGTAAGTGCGCTTATATCAGGCAATGCACCCTATCATTTTTGGCAGAGGTCAAAGGTCTTCTGGGGTCACCGGAGTCAAAGTCTGAAAATTTAGTTAATACGTTACCTCAACATAGGAAATTTAGATAAATTTCTAATTTGGTATGTGGGTGTGTTAAAGTTAGGAGATCGTCCCTGTTGTTTATGGTACAGGTCAAAGGTCATCTGTGGTCACGTGGGATAAAAGTCTGAAAATCTCTGACTTACTTGAAATGTTTCTTTCTCAAATGAGATTTCCCATTCACATCTAGCAAGACATTCGTATAAAAATCATTCCTTCTTATAAAGACCTAAAACGTCTTTGGTAAATCACCCAACACAAGGCACTGATGTTACCCTAGGGGGTGTCAACATGTCAACAACTTGATTTGGGTTTGAGCGGACATCTAATGGAGTGAGGGGCTCTCTTCATAGCCCCGGAAGTATTGCAGGCTACCGTTATGTACACCCTTAAAGCAAAAGCATGAATTTAGTCATTCTCTAAAAGAGTGAAAACTGTGAATTCCCTCCATTCAAGTAAAGTGTTCATTACAGTTTCAATTCAGTCCGCGAATAATGAAATTCGCTCCAAGAAGAGTGAAATTCCCTTGATAAAGAGTGTCTTCAGGTACCACTACTTTTAAGAGTGGTCCCTGTAAGCACTCCATCAGGAGTGAAACTTTGCTGTTTTGGAGTGAATTTCACTCTTTGTGGGGTGAATTTCCTCTCTTTTGGAGTGAACCTGCAGAATTTCTTCTAACGAGTAAAACTTTCGCTCTCATTTACTTTTAGAAATTATGTTCCTGTATGTTCATATTTCAGTTATCTAAATAGCACATAATTGTAACATTTTTAGTAAGAATATGGTTGTGCGTGTCCAACACGTAGCTCCTGTCTTGCACACATTGTAAAAGTCTTAATCAGAGCTCTAAAACACACAGGAACTATTTTGCAATAACCAGTTGCAGGAGTCCGAATTCAATAGCCGCCGCTATACATAGGCTCATATTTTGATTTCAAGAAGAGCGCCACCATAACGCCATCTTGAGTATTGGAGGCTATTTGCAAAATGTTCATACATTCTAACATGCATGTCTGATATTTCGTGTCGTTAACCAGGGCCGTAGGGAAGGTGCAATCTTTGGGGGTGTAGAGTTTATCTTTTGCCAACAGATCTAGTAATTGTGACAGAACATGAGGTAGAGGACTGAAGAAAGGGGTGTTCCCGTACCCTTTGGAAAATTTTGAATACTGAAACGTACTTTTCAGATTAGCTGCAATCTGACGCGGCCAATGCGCAAAACTTTTCGTTATTGGCTAGTACTAACCTTAATCCCTAACCCTTACAAAGAACAAAATCAATTCAATTCTACACAACACGAACAGCCAATGAGGAAACACTTTGTTTTATCGATGTCGGTATTGTTTATTTGGATAGTTGAAAAATGATACCGAAAAAAGCTCAATTTTTTTTAAGTAGCCTAAAATTTATGTATTAGATCAGAGAGTAGGTTACTTAAAATTGAAGCATGAAACTAGGAAGACTGTGAATTGTCACTGTCTTTCTAATTTCATGTTACAATTTCTGATGAAAATTTCATTTTCCCGCAAAACACCAAATCAAATCAAATTTTATCAATAGTTTTAGAAAGAGTAATACCATAGTATTCCACTTAAAAACGGATTTTTCGGATAGAGATAGGATGAGAAACTTCTTATTTAGGCCTACGTTTGGCCTATCGAATACATGGGTGGGCGAACTGTGTATGTTCCAAGCTACTGGTCGTCATTCCGCTGGAGTTAAACCCGCCGTTTCTTCAGCACACTGCACTTCCTTGCAACTCTGTCAATGTCTTAATCGGTTAGATCTTTTTCACAAGCTAGAAGCATGAGTTCACAAAGCCTGGAGTCAGTCATAGATGTACGCAAAACATCTTTCACAAACTTGAGTCTGCTGAAGGGTCCGTTCCAGTGGCGTAGCCACGGGGGAGCCTGGGGGCCTAGGCCCCCCCAGATTTTCTACACCCCCCCCCCCCCCCAGATTTTTTGCGTCCTGATAAAGTAATTGAAAAAAATAAAAATAAAAAAATGTGTAAAAATTAAAAAAAAAAAATGGATGAATGTGTGTAAAACACATTTTGTCCGCACGTATGAAATCAAGCAATAACTTCAAAATGCCTACTTTCACTAAATTAGATACCGTTTGTGATCTGCACTGTAGTTTATTGCATTTCACTTCGAAGATGAAACGAAAGTCTCGACGACAAACTTTAATGCGACTTTGTTAGGTTAAGACCCTTTCTGTCTTTCGGATGGCTGATTGATTTACTGAAAATAAGGCAATCGTACACTGGAGACCACTCTGACACGACCCTTCCTTTACTTAATTATACACAAAATATGCCGTAAGCAGATAAGGGTAAGGTACTGCCTTCGGATAATTCTTCCCTTCCATCCTTAACAAGTAGGCCTATGTCGTGCCTCACTCCTGCCCATGACAAGTACCACTGTAAAACGATTTTTTCGACAAGTCCTTTTTTTAGTAGTTGGCACTGGCGTCCGGGGGATTTGTAAAATGTCCACAAGGTCCGGATTTCATGTGTTTCCCACATGATCCATACTTCTGCTTTGAGGTTCAATTATTTTGAAGGATTTATTCGTAGTATTTTAATTTTGACCACGTAATGTACCGATGAACAAATACTGCCCCATTTTGCACATTGTTTCTTTGGTAGTATGTATGTCTCTTGTAAAATCTCTACAAAAACTAAAAATATTTTTATATTTTTCATGCTCCCCAAAAAGGGAAAATCCGAAAACTCAGGCCTATAATCAGTTCAAAGTTTTGCCAAACATAGCACCATTTTGCATCTAGGAAATCTAACGCAAAGAAAGTTTCTCAGAGGGGGACACAACTACTTTTGTTTTTCTTGTTAAAGGGTGAGGTACTGCTTTAGGTAAGCTGAAATCCATTCAAATATTGCAGAATTTGCGGCTGGGTACATCCAGTTTAAAACACGTGGGAAGTGCCGTTTCCGGCCATCTGGAGGGGTTTTAAAGCCCAAATTTTTCTTGTACGCTCCGCGCCAAATAATGGTGGCGCTCCGCTTAGATTCAAATATTGCCACATTTGCGATCTACGTGCTTCTGAAGTTTACAATTTTTCCCAAGGGAAAGGGAGATACCGGCTCCCTTTAGTCTCATCCCCCAGGCTACAGATCAGAAGTGCTCAGTTTTGAGGTCCCTTAAAAGTGTATGTATTACCATTTTTCATAGATTGATTTTTTATTCTCATTATTTGAGACATCGCAGACATGAGATTCGTATTTCAAGGCTGGGTACATCCAGCTTAAAACACGTGGGAAGTGCTGTTTCCGGCCATCTGGAGGGGTTTTAAAGCCCCAAATTTTCTTGTACGCTCCGCGCCAACGAATGGTGGCGCTCCACTTAGATAGTCTTGCCGTGCCTGACCCTCGGAGGTACCAGCCCCCCCCCACTTGTTATCTAGGCCCCCCAAAAAATATCCCATCCTGGCTACGCCACTGGTCCGTTCGTTTGATGCAACGGTGAAAAGGGCTGTGAGCATTAATCGAATAGTTCGATTTGCTAAAGCCAGACTCTCCTTGTTGGTTTCACTGGTTCCAATTAACTTGGTTAGTTCATCATGGGGAAACAATTCTGCTAGAACTTGAAGTTCTGTCATAAGGGCTGATGGGTCTAGTGCATAGGTTGGTAGGAAGAGCGTGGTGATGGAGGGTGCTTCCGATGCAGAGGCTTCAGTGGATCTTGGAACAGCACTAGGTGTTTCCTCATTCGTGATATGTAAATATCAAGCACCTCTTTGAACTGTTGTTCATAAAAAGTCTAAGATTTAGATGAACAGCTGTGTCTGGTCTGTCATCAAGTCGCCTTGGCACCTTTCGGTGATGTTGGTGACGCGCGCTCATTGTTTGAACCGATAATTTCACGCGCTCGGTGTTGCTGGGAATAGCTGGAAGCCGCTGCTATTGACTATAACAGTGAATGCAGCATTCGTGTAAGCGTTTTATTTGTTTACATCTTACTTGCGCCAGATATAGCGTCTAGGCTTCGACACATTTTTTTCCCAAGCAAGAGCGTTATCTACATGTTTCTCTCGGAGCCGGGCTATTTTGGAAATCAGAATATTCGGCACTGGTTTTCGTTCATGCACCTATGGTGCAACGGTGTTGAACATATTGGCTTCATTTTGCCTCTAGCATGTGCTTGTTCTATTATGGTAACCACGTGTGAAAGGCGCTTCCGAAAAAAAAAAAAACACGGAGTACGTGAGCTACATAAAACGCACCTTCTCAGTACTATGAATCACGCGCCGTGCTTATACACCATAGAGCTCTATGGTATACACTTAATGTAGTATGTAGAGGGCGTATCTACGCTGTTTTTCTCGGACGCGCGTGGAATCACAATCGCATATATTCACATAAACGTGCATGACAGACGCAGAATGCATGACCGTGTTGCCTGACACCTCATGTCCCAGCTGAGAGATTTGCTGAGAGACCCTAGTTTAATGTCATGTACGTCAATGTGAACCATCTGTATGGATTTGCCTATCCTTTATAGTAGTTAAAGTACCTGTTTCCTGAATAAGATCATCTGTTGTAACAAACTCCATCATGGTACATTCTGTCGTCGGTTCAGCAGATATTGCGGTTGATGTCTGGGCTTTCTGCCTATACGGTTTCTTCTGAGCAGCCTACAGCTTGTAGAGACATGAAAGTGTAAAAGAACCTGCTTTCGTCATTTCGTTGTTTCACGAAACAAGCTAAAATTCTACGACTCGTGATTGGACAACCCAAAATGTAACAGATATGTAAAGCGTCCAGATGTCAAAATATGAATAAGAAATCAAAGAGTTCAACATTTTTAACTCTTTAGCGTTCAAAATATGCTGAACGCCAGGATATCTTCTATATCTATTGCATTTTCATGTTCAAAATGATTGTCTGAGTTTGCAGTTCTAGTAAGACATGCACGGCACGCATTATTTTCCTAGGATATTTTGATGAAACCGGATCCTCAGGAATTTGCAAAATATGTTTGAAATCAATGTTAGGTTAATAGGGTACTGCTGATCCCATGTTGAAAGTGGGGAATAATGTCCAGAAAGCGGTTTATTATTTTAATAATGTCTTAGCACATGAAATTCCCTGAGTTGCCAACGGACCAGATCACTCATTCAGGCTGCACCGACGGCCGTTGATACGGCCGTCACAATTAGGCTAAGGCCAAGTAGCCGACGGCCGGCAAGCCTTAATAAACGAAAATGGGTCAATTAGATAAAGAGCCGAAAATCGAAATAGCCGACAACAGATTGGCCGCGCGCACCCGTTCTCGCTTTTTCTTTATTTTTTTTTCTTTTGAAACTCATTCTCCGCCTTCTCTTCCTCTCCCTTTCCTTTCCTTTCCTTTGCTTTTCCTTTCCTTTTCCTTTCCTCTCCTATTCCTTTCCTTTTCCTTTCCCTTCCTTTCACTTCCTTTCCCTTCCTTTCCCTTCCTTTCCCTTCCTTTCCCTTCCTTTCATTTCCTTTCCTTTCCTTTCTTTTCTTTTCCTTCCCCTCTCCCCTTTTTGCCGACAGACCGAAAAATTTGCCGACGGCGGCCAAAATATTGGGTAGGGGGGAGTGACATCCCCAACACCCCCCGCTCGCTACGGCCCTGGCGTTAATAATTCACTTCTAATCCCATCAAACTACCGCATCACACAGGTAATAAGTACGCATAAAACGGTTGCAATGGGTCGGTTAACTTCATTTCAATTTCAGATGATTTGTTCAAATTAAAAGTACCTTTCTGGCACTACTATGGCTTTCAGCCTTTTGACTAAGATCATATATAGTATCTGCTCTTTTCATCCAGTCTAGAATAGAGTTGCACATCACAGTCCTCTGATGTAGAGGGCTAAAGAACAAGAGATGGGAACTACTGGAGCACGTAGGGGTGTTAGTTTGGTAGGACTGGGTCTCACCAGAGAGTAGAGGGAACTTTAAAAAACAACTTCAATGTTAACAACACATACACAAAAATCACAAAGACAGCAAGAGATACTATTTTCAACTTACTTTTGTTTCTAATGTACATAATCTTACAGAAGGCTCATATTAACATAATAAATAACTCACGTAGGAGACAGACAATTCATGAAAAACATTTCGGCTAATGATTACATCACATTATTCAGTTTAAGATTATCTTCATCTAAAAAGCTCTTTTTTAATTTTTTTTTCAAGCTATTCAAATCAACATACCTTTTAATGATGTAGACTTCTGAATACACATATGTTTATTTAATTCTGAATCAAACAAATTTGGTTGCTACCTGCACAAGTATATTAAAGATAATGACATAAGGTCAGCAAGTAAAATGTCAGCTTAATAGGGGGCAGCAGACAGAATGGCAGCCCTAGATGAGGGCAGCAGACAACATGGCAGATTACAATAAGCTATAACAATGTAGTCCCATCATTCAACATTAGACACATTGCACAATTCCTTCAAATCCATAACGGTGTCTTATATAATACGTATATACCAAAATAATGAAAATAATGATGAAAACTACCAAAGTAATAGTTCTAATTGCAGCATTCCCAGGATGTCAAATTTAACAAAGTTGGACACAGCATTTCCCCAAGAAACAATGGACTAAAATTGTTGATTGTTTAATGCAAATCTATCCATCAGCAATAGACTTAATACCTCCATTCAGTAACCCACCCCTTTCCCTTGCCTTCCCACCCCTCAACATTTCCATGGCATCCATCCACTATTTCTTTTCTCCCCCTCCCCTCCCTTCACCTTTCTCTCATCAATCATATAATGAAGGTATCCCCAAAAGAAGCAGAATGTTACAGTGCTATCTGATCTCAAGAAACATCTGCCTTAAAATATTTCAGACTTTTTCAAAATAGTGCATAAACTTTTCTTTCAGTCCCCCAAAATTTCTTTTCTAACAACAAAAAAATGACCAGAAACTGAAGGTAATAACTATTGTAAAAGGAAAAAATATTAACCCCCCTTCCAAAAACAAACCAAAACCATAAAGACAGTTCAAAAGCCAAACTGCGCAACTCATACTGGCTTGGCCAACACTTGGTATTTCTTTAAATGACAGTGTTGTACATTTCTAAATAATGGCAAGAAGGAGAGAAACTGCCAAACCCTCAGACTCTTTGACTTCTAAAAGACTGTGTCCCAAGTTCAATATTTATTTACTTCCATAAAAAAAAATCTACATTCCTTCAAACTCCCCAGCAAACACTTCTCCTTTGTGCAACCCCACCCCACCATCTAGCATTCCCTGCCCAGCATCAACTCAAAGTGTAATTAACCTATGGGCTCCCCTAGACAGCATCACACATTGGGACAAATCTAAACTATTGTTTCTTCTTTCAGAATTCTTTGTAAATCTTATGAATATTCATATCGTAATAAAAATGTCAAAGGCAGGTCATTTAGCACAACATTATTGGAAGGAAATGTAGTAAGAATCAATATAATTCGCTTGGGATGTTAAGTATCACATTAAGTCCGATGCACAGAAACACACACTGACAGACACACATGTGAACAAAGTCATGCAGTGGCAAACCTCAGACAAATGCACACTGCAATGCTATCAAAGTGTAATATAATGGATGACTCCATTTGCCATGACAAATTATATATTTCTGTAGTCACTGATCCCAAATCATGAATATTAATTATTACTAGACGCCATGAATAATTAAGCATTGCAAGTTAATTGCATTTCACAATGGTGATGTTCAGTCCGTAAATGTATCTGTAGTAAAAAATGTTGTTGACTCTGAAACATTTAATGAATGGATGGCAATTAAAGCACACATCTTTTCCTTAACCCATCCTGTTCTTTTCACTAAGCCTTCTTTACAACTTATCTATGAAAATCAAACACTTCAATAAACAAAAGAAAAAAAAAATCTGAGGGCAGTAGAAAAACATTTTAGTGATTACAAAACCTACCAAGTCAAATTTTCTGCAGCTTCAAGCTCCTCCTAAATTTCACTTAAAACAAAGAAAGGAAAACATTCTTACATATACTGACTCCCTCAAAAAAAGACAAAGCTCCATTGATCTAGAATAAAATTTCACATTAAAGTACTGTAGAGTAATACTTTTGGTTTCCTGTTTGTGCACAGTACTCCCCACTTATCACCCCACTCCATTTGTCACAAGTTATACTCAATCAACCCCCCCCCCCTTCATGTTTTCTGCAGTTAATGCAAGCACTTCCTGCTCAATTAACCTTTGTCACAAGATTATTCAAGCACCTTTTCAATTCACTTCTTAAAAGCATTTGTTGACAAGAAAAACACCATTTTCAAGCTGAAAAAGACAAACAACATTCCACATGCTAAGATAGGACTTCAACTAATCCTTAGATGTTACAGTTTCAGTAATCTTCAGATCACCATCTCCCCATTGACAATTCCCCCTTCCTTCCCCTTCCCCCCCCCCCAATACTAAGTTATAGAAAAATTTTCAAGAAACTTTTGGCAAATTCCATTTGGCATTTTCCATACAACAAATACAAAGACTTGTGGGATACAGATTGGTTCATTGCTTCTTTGGCCAGAATAAAATGCCATGAATAAATAACACATGCCAGAACGGTATCCCATGATCCTTTTTTTATATCTGGAATAGTGTTTATTCTCCTTTAAAAATAATAAATATCAGTTATTCTCTATGTCACATAGTTCTATATTCAGGACTGTAGCATGTGGAGGAGGGGGCAACTACCCCTACCCTGAGATTTCAAAGTGATACATACACTATGAGTAGTGACATAGCCACAGGGGAGGTGGTTAAGTTGTAAGCCCCCCAAATGACCTAACCTTGAAGAAAAATTAATTGCAAAAAGCACATTAATATGCCCTTTTTCCCCTCCCCCTAAGACTTTTCCCTCATGTTGTGCTCCCCCCCCCCCCCAACATAATCCTTGCTACACTTCTAACTATGAGCTTAATGATCATGGCATTTAACATAGGCAGTGTTTCAACTGCCCCCAAGAAATTTTGCTCAGACTATGGCTCTGATATTTAACATCAGCTATATAGACACAGTGCATGTCTCCTAAACCTCAGAATCTTTCTACAACATGCCTCTTTCAATCAAATATTCCTTCCTAAAAGCCTGCGGTTTTCAGATGCATGTTTGTCATATATTTTCAGAGTATATCGTTGACCAACAATGTATTACATCCCTTCACTTATATATCACATATTATCATTTCAGTGAGTAGTTGTTGTACCAAATACAAGCAACAAACTCATACCTCTCTACCTATTCCATAATTCCAACAGGTTAATTTGTTAGTAAGACGGAGTTGTACTACACAGTTTCCAACCCACTGGTTCAAGTCAAGCAGGCCACAGCCTTGTTTCCACTTGTGGCTTACTGGCTTATTTTCCCTACTCCATTGCCGATGGTGAGCACCCAGCACAACAGATTAAAATACTGTAACTAGATTTCAATTCAAAGTTAATACAATCCACACCAATTCCTAAATAATTCCTCACATTCTATTCAGATAACTAGCACACACGACCTCACATATTCCTCACTTAAATTCTCCTCAGATGTATGATTCATCATAAATTCAGTGTTTTGAACACGTTCCCACTACTTTGTGCCCATGGGAAAAATCTCACAAATGCAATCACTAATACTCTCCCACATGTGGTGTCCCAACACAGAAGATACCCGACCAGAAAAGAAGATGAAAGCCATCACCAAAGGTAACTTCTTTAGGAGAGAGAGAGAACTGACAAAATACTCTTAAAACCAAATTCTAGAGAATTTCCTATTGAAGCTTCTCACATTTTACCTAAAATACCGGGAAAGAGTTTTAATCACCTTACTTAGCAAACTACGTGTAAAATTCCCATTTGAGAGAGCATAGCTTTTTTCTAGTGTCTTGCAGTCGGCAGGTTACTACTTTAGTCGATGTGCTCCTACTAAATATTCTAAACATCTCATTGACCACAAGCAGTCCACTGGGGAAGTTAAAGAGACAACCATCGGTAGAGACTAATTAGCTTGCCCACTGGACTACTTGTTTTTACTGAGCTGTTCAGAATATTAAGTACAAGCACACTTGGTAGAGAAGTATTCTGCCGACTGCAGGGGAATAGAAAAACCTATGCTATCTAAAGCAGCCAAGCTTAACTCTCCCTGAAATTGTTTTAGAATTGAAAAAAAAAACATAAAGACGTTTTAGCAAGCACTATAGCAATTTCAACAGAAAAAAGTCTGCCTTAATGAAGTTTGTTTATGCATCTAGATTTTACCATGGATGTAAAAATGTTGAAAGAAATACACATTGCACGTTTACAAGCAAATTTTAATGCTGGCGTAAGCTTGATCTTAATGCCGTATAATTAAATACATTCTCTTTTGCCTTTTTGTAACCAACTGACCACTCAGAATTATAAGAAATATTTGCATATTCATAATTATTTTGGCTTGAAAAGTGCACATGACCTTTTTCCTTAACAAGGTCTACCTCAAACCTGTACAGCTATTCAATATTCATGAGTAAGTATTTATCTGATGAGTACAAATGATAAAATTACTTGAACATCTCATGTTTATTCATAACATCAATTATGCATGCAAAAAAGTCTTTTGGTACATGGCAATGTCAAACATCATTAAATATATGACTCACCACAACATTTCAGAACCCTGATTAAGTTTTCTCTTACAAAATACAAATATTGCCATAAAAATTGACAGCAAAGATAAAACTGTTTAAATGACATAAAATGTGATACACTTGGCAATGATGATTTCAATGGTTCCAAACATCCTTATTTTCATGTTCCAAAAAAGTAGCCACACAGTCAATGAAAGCCGTACTTTTAGCTCAATACCTAACTGAGTTCAACAATTATGCACGTCCTTTAAAGACCACCATACATTTTCAATCTGCTCTTTCCTAATTATAAAGCCAAAATGAATTCATTGTAATTCGTTATTAACAGTATTTAACAAACACTCTTCACGCCACACATGAGCACACACTTTTAGTACAGATTATGTCACAATAAAATATTTAGAAAATGTTGAAACCAAACATATCTGTAACTTTTGTGTTGAAAGAAATATATATGAGGGGAAATTAGTATTTGTATGTTCTCTAAAAATGTGTCACTTGCGTACTGTACATACTGATGGCAATCATAGACATGCAGCCTGGAACGATGCACAAAGATTGACTGTAGCAAGGACGACCTTCTTTACACAAAACTTATTTTGCAATAGCGTCTTCTAATTCCATGCAACATGAATACAGTTTCAAGGACAATACATGTTATCTTTTATAATGGGTATACACAGAGAATACTTGAGCAAATTTTGATAGCAATGATTGTGAATTCACGTAAAAAATGTGTCACCCCCTCAGGTGGTTATTGCAGTTAGAGGGGTAGCAATGCAGATGCAGCACCACAATGCCACAACTCAACATTCCACGTACCTCTCTCCCCAGGGTAGGGTATCCCCTCCAATGAAAATTACAACTTCTGGGGTACCTAATGACATTGCAACAATAGATGCCATGTGAGTATTCCACTGTATGCCAGCACTACTATATTGAGGGCCACTATACAATGGCAATGCAAGATGCCATCCATATCGTCACTCACGTGATGGCACTATGATGGTGACAACATTGTGAACATGGGGTACTTTTCATAACATTAACAGGATGGTGGAGCCAAGATACCAACACTAACTCATCCAGTGACTGCACCATGGTGTTTGCAATAGTCTTCAGTTATACTACATATCATTATTACACAACCAGACTGATTAAGCTGTTTAACCTTTGAGTGATATAATCTTATAATACTTCAGCAGCAAATATTTAGAGAGTACCATACTTGGCCATTGAGAACAACTAATGCATCAGTATTGCATCTTAGATAAGTACTTATTAACTGCATAACTGAAAGGTTAACATACCAAAAACCCCTTCCTGACTACCTTTCCTACCCTTCCCACCCCACCCCATTCACCCCAACCATGATGAAACATTGTTTATTTCTTAATCTCTTCTGATTAATTCACCAAAACTTGCATCTTATGGTCAAAAGATGTCATACAAATATACAAAACTTTTCTAAAGAAAAATAGCTAATAAGCAATCAGCAAGAATATGAAAAGAGCAAATATGGTTAAGTCCCCTCACCCATCCTCTACCCCCCAACTCTGAGCAGTAAAGTTGATAGTCACCTTCTTTCTACCCACATCCTTTAATAAACTATACATTACTGTTCTCAACATATGGATTTATCTTGTCCCTTCCTCTTAAATCACACACCAAATAAATTAATACAACTAGTTCTTCACTTCTATTACATGAACTTTTACCTTCAACACAAATCCAGCCAACCTCATATTGTTCCTTCTTTTCACAAAATTCATGTCACTTTTTAACTGCCTCAAATTTTTTCCTAAACCTGACATTCTCATCCATTCACCCATGTCCTGTGCCACATAATTTACAACACAAATAAGTGGTCATTCTAAGACATTCCTTCAAAATCAGCCCTGCCATTATTCTTAACAAAACTTACACTTACAGATTTCTCCTACAGTTCTACATTTCCTATATTCCATTACAAGACCTTCAAACCTGTGGCTATACCTGCATAACACATTAAGTACTCTCTTCCCTTTAAGACCAACAAGCATGGTCCCCTGTTACATCTCTTTTGGGCTACCTTTTCTCTGTCCATCGCTCCTGTCAACTTTCATCCTCATCTTTATCGTTTGTTGCTAGTATTGCAAGTAAGTAAACGTCTAGCACAGCGTCAAGGTTTTTTTCCCTGCTTGTAGCAAGTTCAATCCCTGAGGGAGATGTCACCTTCATATTATACCTTCCATGACGTCTGTGTTCTGATGACATATCAAGGTTCGCAGGAAAGACGTCTCTTTACGAGTGTTCTCAAATATAATATGAGGGTATTGGCAGAAAGAATGACAACATAAAAGGAACTAATGCTGTCCATAATAAACTTGACCTGTCTAAATATATCAATCCTATTCTTTTCTGAAGAAGAAACTACACCATAAAGTTCATTTTTAAACAAAACCTTGGGCAAAATTCACACAGTGAAAAAATTACTTTGCAACAGATATCAGAAATTATTGCATAGAATACCTCTTTTTGACATCGCCTACCACTTTGCAACCTAACGTAAAAACTTGATAGCCTAAAATCTCCTTTTGCAGTCTAAAATCTCCATCCTTGGGTACAGTTGTAGAATACTACTTGAAGTTCCAACCTAGAATTTGAAACCAGTCCAATGCCTAAAGTTGGAAAAATGAATGATTTTTTTTTTTTTAATCGAAAAGTCATTAAAGCAGCTGAAAGCTGTAGGTGTAAACATCAAGAAAAATTTTGACTTTTCACCTAGAGATCTGCATTTTAGACTGTTCAGAAGTATATGGTTTAAGGGAGGGCTTCTCTACAAAACAACAAAAGTCATCCTTCTTTATGTTGACAAGCTGTTATGTTAACATGATAACATTTTTTACCTGCAAAAATCTGATGAAATGACACGAAGTTAGTTTACTTATTTCTGGAAGTTTATTGATAATTTTTGAGCCTCTGCGATATCCTCGCAATTTTCGATGCAGCGGTCATAAACCTCCATAGGTATCGACGGCTAGTACAGCTCACGATACCAACACTTCAGTAGCGAGGCTGGATCTTTCAGTAGCGAGGCAGGAACGTGAGGATACACACACTCTAGAGGCAGCCACTGATCGCAGCCTAACTTGAGAGCATTCACCTCATCCATGTCACCGGCCACTCTGAGGAAGGAAGAAATAAATACCTGGTAAAAATGCTACAATTTCTCAGAGAATATGTCAAATTTTGTTAGAGTGGCAATCAGAGAATATTTTAAAATATTTTTGCTTAAAACTAAAAGAAAAAATTATCTGTGATCTAAGTCTAATGAAGTGATTGTTTACAGTTTGGTAAAGGCTGTGCAGTCTTGCATCTGTCTGGTATTCTGTTACCCAACAGTTATTCACACAATTTCCATTTTACAGTAATTGACACAAAATTAGATTTTTTCTAAACTGAAAGACCTCTTCAATGTTTCTACATTTTGGTAAAAAATCAGTTAAGAAAGAAAAAATGGACTGCTGGAACAAAATATTCATAATGTATTTTAAACTCTGATTGCTAAATATGAACATTTAAAGTATCTACACAGTTGACACAGCTCATGATAACAAAAGTAACCTAACAATGTGCCTCTTGAGAAACTAAAACTGTCAACAGTTTTCTCCGATTTCAAATATTAGTACAACCAAGACTAATTACTTTTAAACTTCTCACAAAAAGTTGATGTAATTTTATTGACTTATCTATGACAACAAAAACTTTGGGAAAAGATCAACTTTTATTCAATTGATCTTACAAAAAAGAAAGGAAAATTAGTCAATTTGGTTAAGAACAAGAAGATCAGAAAAGTGATTCAGTTCTCATTGTTCGAAGGGTATAAACGTTAAATGCAAATGCTGAAGATGCATAGAAACTTGATAAAATAACATTGAAAATACTAGGGGTAAATGGCACAAAATGGGCATCTATTGGCCTAATGGTTCATATTTATAGTCCAAGGTGTTACAAAATATTTTAAAACAGGAGCACAATTTCACAAAGCTCTCACAAACATTGCCAATGTATCCAACCACTTGTTGCAATAGACTGGAATAACTAGCATGATATAAAGCTCTCTGCTTTCCTGGTATTATTCATACTAGGATATATTTAATTGTAGAGTTTGTTAAAAAAAAAAAAAAAAACAGACAAATTCTTTCATAAAATTTGTTATTTCAGTACCTTTAGGAGATGAATTTCTTCCTGAGAGATACTATTAGTACCCTTCATGACACCGAGCTTGAAACATCTTTCTAATCTCTTCGAGCAATACTCTGAGTAGTTTTTAACTGGAACCTGATGAAGAAATGTAAATGAATCAATCAACAGAGAATAGCAATCCAGACATAAATATCATAGCACACAGATCAAACTACTTGATAGATGTCTCTTGTAAGGACCAAAATGGCATACAAGAAGTGTTTCAACATTTCCACAAGTAACTTGAAGATTGTTACCATAGCAACAGAGTGACAGTACACTTGAATGCGATGCCACTTGTACTGAAGACTTATAGTGTGACAGATACTAGGATGTATTTAATTGTAGAGTTTGATAAAAAAAAAAAAAACAGACAAATTCTTTCATAAAATTTGTTATTTCAGTACCTTTGCGAGATGAATTTCTTCCTGAGAGATACTATTAGTACCCTTCCTGTCACCGAGCTTGAAACATCTTTCTAATCTCTTCTAGCAATACTCTGAGTATTCTTTTACTGGAACTTGATGAAGAAATGTTAATGAATCAATCAATCCAGACATAAATATCATAGCACACAGATCAAACTTCTTGATAGATGTCTTTTGTAAGGACCAAAATGGCACACAAGAAGTGTTTCAATATTTCCACAAGTAACATGAAGATTGTTACCATAGCGACAGAGTGACAGTACACTTGAATGCGATGCCACTTGTATTGAAGACTTAAAGTGTGACAGATAAACCAAGAGGTTCCTTAAACAAACATATCAATTGACAATCACAAAGCAGCTAGAACAAAATGCCAAAAATATTGAAAGTTGTTGAAAATTTTCTGGAAAATGGCAGGCCAAAAACTTTTCTTTGCAGCTATAGCTAGTGCATGTTACCAGAGACCATGTACAGTAGCATCATTCTACAGTGTACCCAGAAAATAAAAATATGACAAAACTATTAAACGAAATCACAGGCAGGCTTTACAAATTTGGGTTTTCTTTGTCAATCTTGATTTTTATCAAGAAATGAAATTCTTAATAAGCAAATCCTGTAATTGCATACAAAGGTTAACATAGGTACGGTGCCAATTAATAAAAAAGACCACATTTTCCCATCCAAGTTTAGCTTGATTTTCTTTTTTTCAATATTTTGAATTTTGCTTTTAAAAAGTATGAAAAAGTACTTCAAAGGGCATTTCACAAGGAAGAAAGGATGCTTGCTTCAAAACTTTTTCTTGTTATCAGATAATTATGACACACACTTTTCCCTAAACTTCCAATGGTTTTAAAGGATCCATTTATTCCCAAGTTCAGCAATAGCCTTATAGTACTAAATACAATTGGTGACGCTACTTCAATTGACATTGATTCACCCTATGGCTTCACAATGGTAGGCCAATGGTAACTTCTCCAGTAACTTGTGACCCTAACACAACAAACTTGGACAATTCAAACTAAGTGCAGTTTATTATATTTACTTATTTGGGAGGGGCAGTAGACAGGTTTCTTTCTTGAAAATGGAAAACAGGCCGCATATAAAATTAGTTTAGAAATTTTAACTGTTTGGGGCAGATTTGCAGTTCTTTAAATTATGATTAACTAGCTTCCTCTGAAATCAGTTTGCTATGATCCATCTACACCCTCCCCATCCTTCGGTCCCTAATATCAAACACCTATGAATAAATGATCTAAATTTAACATAAACCAAATTAATCCTTAATTTATGCTTACATGTCATAAAGTTTAGAGCAAAAGATCATACACACTAGAGATCCACATGATTTGGTCGAAGACCAAAGACGACAGACTAACATCGAAAATAATGCCTACTGAGGAAGTCGTTTGCTTTAATGTATATTTATGGTAATATGGATAGGTCAAATAGGGTTTCTTTGTGACTTATGATTCATACCTTACCTAACCTGTAACATAAATAATATGCGGTGTAAAGAAGGGCCACAGATACAAAGTGAGAGTAATTTGTTCTATAAGACCGTGTGTGTATGCTAAATAATTGAGTTAATAGAGAACAAAACCTATAAAGTGATCTGGCCTCAATTAAAAAGTAACATTTCACCAACCTTACGCAAATCATATTCCCCATCCGTACGCTTGCGAATGTAATTATCCAGATATGTGAAGAATGTCTGTGTCGGTAGGAAGAAATTGAGGCCAATACTCAGAAGTTCCCATCCTGCCCGTAAACTTTCCCTGAAGGTCGAAGGAAAAGGTAAGCATGATGTAAAATATTTAAATAGATATGGACACCTAACATACTCACCTAACTGCATGGGGCTTTCCTATACATTCTACCCCCAGCTCAAAGCCCCTACAGCTCTGTGAAGTAGTCCCGGCCCGGGAGATTGTAAATTGGCTGCTACACATACACACAAACCTTTTTACTTTGTCATGAAGCGTAATGCAGTCCTTGTGAGATTCCCACATTACCTTGATATGTGAAACTCTAGTGATTCGAAGAGTGCATTTCAAGTATAAAAAAGTTAAAGCACATGGCTAGGTTATTTATATAGCTGTAAGTGCTGACTTAGTCTCCTGAGAGCCTCGCATGACAACAAAGTTAGGCCTAGCCACATACTCTCCCAGTTAATGTTGACAATAGGTACTAATAGTGTTTGTAAGGGTTTTGCGAAATGACCTATTTAAATGAACTTGGTCTACTCGGCTGGTAGGTTTCCTGGTGAGGTTTCAGATGGTTCATTCATAACAAGTTAAACCACTTACAAGCCTTCTCAGCAGCACCAATTACCTTAATTCTAGGCAACTGGATAAGAACCTGTCAATAACTCTGACAAGTGTTTATCTGCAATGTTACCAGTTTCTCATGAGTCAGCTGTGCAGCTGTCATGCCCAGGATACTCAACTTATTTGCCATATTGGTTCATTTTAGTTAAGGCAATGCCATGCTTAATATTTATTTCCTTCAATTTTTCTTTCAGTTACATTTTCAACAGTGGCATCTGTACTCAGTTGGACTCCGACAAACAGTGTTTTACTTCTTGACAGTCACGTTCAGCACTAGAAGGAGGCTTGTCTGGAAGACTCTATGCGGTGAAAAAGCACCCTTTACAATAGCCCTTTTCTGCATAACACTTTCATTACTTTCTTTTACTTGTCATTTCAGGAACAGCCTTATGTGTTGACTACTATAGAGTTCTCACAAGGAGGGGAAACTAAGTTATTTGTGCGCTTCGCTGGTACTTATGAAAGTTGGATGGAAGCCTAGCCTTAGTGGCGTTTACATTACATGGATCCTTTCCAGGTTTGTTAATCTCTCTGTAGAATACTATGTAGAGTTCCAAAGATTCACTTTGGAACTGCACAGATCACGCATAAGCACCATTTGTGTAAAGAGAAATCTGGAGACAAAGTGAACCATTTTGCAGCTGGTTTGAGGTCTGGTTCGATCTTTTGAAGTTTTCTCATGCACATTTTTGATACTTAAAATGGATCCTATCAGCCAACAGACATGCCTGTAGGGCAAAGGACCACCCATTCTTCAATTCAAGAAGGTACCATTGTGATAGAAAGAAGAAACTTTCAAATAGATGAATCTTGCAGAGTGTTGTGACTCAATCCTTTACTAAGCACTTTTTCAGTGTACAAAGTCCATGCACAGGCATAAAATGGGGTACAGTAGAGAAATATGTCACAAAGATGCCATAAATTCTTCAAAATGTGAGTCAAATCTTACTCTGAGTTGAGCAAGTCCTGTATAGGCTTTCAAATACATTTTGGTAAAATATTTAAAAAATTGTAAAAATTCACCTCTCTCTTAAGGAAGCAGATAGAGTTCCTAAAAGGAGCACTTTTTTGACATGTTATGGAATTAGCTGGAGTTTTTTGTAAGTTTGTTTTAAAGGTATATTAAATGAAGTACCACTGGTAAAAAAAAATGGGCTTAATTGAAGCAATTTGTGGAAATTATGTTCCTTAGAAGCTAGCGGAGGCATACCGCGATTTTAGGGAAAAACAAGGCTCGGAAAAGGTGGTTTGAACTTTGAGGTGAAATAGCAAAAAATCTACATGGTCATCATAGAGTAAAATAGAGGTGCAATGAATGGCCAGCTTGTCAGCTTTCATATGAGGGGTAGCTTGACCCTGGCGAAAACTTTGACAAGCTTTTAGAGGCCAGTTTACTTTTTGGATTTAGTGTGTAAGTCAATGGAGGAATTAATGGGGGCATACTACCAGAAGCACGATAATAGAAAAAGACAAAAACGCCCCCAGTTTGAATTGGAAACCTTTTCAAACAGTCTTAACTGATGCTGCTTTGACTTCTAATTTCCAACAAATACGATCTAAATGGGTTAATGCATGTGTAATGCATGCGCAGAGTATTTTCGGTAAAGGTAGGGTTTGTGGGACAAGGGTGAGCCAGAATCAATGATAATTACGTAAGGATCCGCCATAGGCTTACGAGGGTAATTTTCTATGAGGGGACAAGAACATTTTTTGCCCGGATAATATCACCGTTAATCATGTTTTGCCAATGCTTTGCCCGTAGGGAACAACTGCTTTTGCCCGAATTGGGAGGGCGAGTGCTCCACTGCACCACTGCACCCCCGCTTCGTTCGCCTATGGTCGCCATGGCAAATTTTCTAGGAAGAAAAAAGATTACAAAATTTTTCTCCATATTAGAGAAACCTAAGGAAAAACAATGTCAGCCCCACTCAACAGTTTAGCGTTCCGCACTTTGCTCGAAATTGTAGAATATTCAAGTAAATGTGCAGAAGAAAAATAAATCGTGACGTTTCCAATTGTAGGATGACGGGAAGACCGACAAAGAGGTACATCTCATGTATATGTCTAAATGCATTTAAATATTTGCCCGAAGAGTAGCAGTACTGTAGCCTACATTTGAACTATGAAAGTGTACCCCAAGTTAATTAATTGGAAAATGTAATTAATCAGCATGGAAAATGAATTTTAACAGTCCAACTCTTATCTTGGTAGGTCTTTTTTGAAATGAGATATAAAATGTTGTGACTTTTTACCGTTCGACTCACATTTACATCATTAGTCTGTCATAGAGGATTTCATTATAGATTTGATTAAAAGAATAGATACTAAAGGTGATCTCAGCCAAAAAGGAGAGAGAGGCTTTCCCCGAACTTTTTCCAAAGTCCTCCCGACCCTCTGGGAAAGGGCCGTTCGGCGAAATCAAACTTGAAACTGCTTCCTGAAGAAGCTATACGTCCACCTAAGGACAACACTTGACCAACCTCAAGGCCTTCAGACTTTCGCCGAAATCTTAAAATTTTCTGTTTACCTGTACTCATTCTTCTGTAAGCAAAGTTACGTGCGCCACAAAACGGACTTTGCAGGCCTGCAAAAAATGACCTGATCTATTACACAAATAGGGATTTTTATTTCAACTTTAGTTATTTTAATTGTAAATGTTGTGTCGTTCTCAAAATAACCTATTCAAAATTACATTTCACCATGTAGCAAGCTACTAAATCTGGTCTTATTCATGGCCTCAATGACACAGATTCAGGAGTCAATTAACTATTTACTTCCTTGCTCCATCAACCCGCATCCTTACCTATATTTGCCAATGAACTGGGATAAGAGATACCTCCAAGTAGTCAAACTGATCCTTGTCAGGTTTCTTTGTTCATGTAATAAGCAGGTGGGTTATTTTCCCTGAAATATTTTTGCAGAAGTATGCAGTGCTGTACGTCCAAAAGGAATGTTTTAACTTGTTCTTTATGATGGGCCACTGACCAAACTAATGCCGTGGTTCTAAAGCTATCCCCCAAAGCTCCTTGTGGAGACTAACTGGCACCCGGGGTCTACGTTAGTTCTTGTTACAGGATGAGAAAGTGGCTAGGATTAGAAACTATCAATCGTTTGGACACTGACATTGGGTTGTTGCAGAAGAGGATTTCTTTGTCTTGGGGCAGTGACCTATCCTCCTCCCTAAAACTTTAGTTAAGAAATTGCAAAGTTAAAAGTGCTCCTCTCAACTGGACTTCACCACTCATCTGCTGACTGCTCCAGCTACAGCGCCTGTTTGTTTTTTGAGTGTCTCGCCACTCTGAAGATATTCTATTTGTGTGATCCTCCTCAATCACTCAGGTCCCAGTACTGTGTGCCGTACGTTCTTGGGCATTTTCCGCAAGGACCGTGGGCTTTGATGTTCCACGCTTAGGAGGCTAGATGCTGCCACCATAGGGTCCCTTGAGGTGTAACGGGTTGAGAAGTCTGGTCAGGTTTATAGACGCCGGAGTCATAGTCAGCCCCTGGGCCGATGGGCAGGTTGTTGATGTAGGGACGCCAGCACCGAGGGCACGGGACTGAGACTAGACGGTTTCGAGGGCCATACACCACTATCAGAATGAATTGTTTTGAGACTGTTTGTTTTTTAATCTAACTCCGAGGTCTGTATTTAAGCGGCATCCTTCAGCGATATTGTAATACTGATTTGAATATTTAATGTTTATGATATGATGTCACTACATGTTTGTATTTATATATCCCATATATGTGCCGACAGAATTCAAAGAGGGCCAGAAGCCATGGCGAATTACTTTAAATATATTTTAAGAGTTGTGTTCAAACCTCAACCGATTGTTATTATATTATCATTTTCTTGTTTCAGTTAGTAGTATTTAGCCCATGTTTGAACAGAGTCAGCAATCCGCATCCTCCTTGTTTAGTTGTGAGAGTAGAGTGAATGTCCCGTACCCAGCTGCTACCAAGTCATAGGTGCTTGACTAGTAGTGTTACATACCAAATTTTGGCGCCCAACGTGAAAGGCTGGATTGTAGTTAATTAAAATTGAATGCAGGTTTCAATTACACTTGTTATGCTCTGACATATATTTTACATTACGTCAAGAATTATTTGATTATTGTATAAGTGCATTGAGATGTGTAAAGCTTATTTTAAGGTTAAGGGTTATGCTACTGTATGTTGCAATGTCGTTAGGTCTAGCTTGGAAGCAATGGTGAAATATCAGTGACTTAAACATTTTAATTTCCATTTACCATGTACTGGTGGTGTTGCTGTTGTGGCCAGTGCTTGAGTGGTGCATCCTCGAGAGTCTGCAATTTAGCTAAAGGCTAATCGAAATTGTAGTATGGTGACCACTTAGTGTCCAGACGGTTGAGAGTACACTATTGCTGTATTGGTTAGGAGAGGGAAAATCTAATTTTAAGTTTCTTTTGTGTTACCACTTGTAACTCTAACTTTTTCATTATCCCTAGTACCGTTATGTCCCATAACAAAGTCCTCCCTGAGGGTACTGAGCTTTCCCCAGGCGATGCCTTCGGCAAGGAATTGCAGGACTTCCTGCTAAAACACAAAAAGTCAGTAGGGGATGTGCCGAGGTCTGAGGAGGTACATCCTGATCAACGAAAGTCGCTTTTCGAGCAATTACACCGCCTCCACGACAACCACCATCGATACAGGCGACTGCGAACCTTCTCAGGCAAGTCCCCCACCCCAAATGGTGAATAACCTTTTTCAAGTTGGGTCCAGCACGCCCAACAAATGCTGGATGAGTCGAACCTTTCCGAGGAGGAGAAACTGGCCCGTATAGCTGAGAGCCTGTCCCCTCCAACCCTCACTCTATATATGAAGACGGCTAAGACCCTAGGAGCTTCAGCCAGGGGTAGCGAATTACTAAAACCTATACCTATCAGAATGAGGGTGAGAAGCCTTCCCATTACCTGGCCAAGCTTGGGGAAAACCTGGAAAAGGCCATTCAGTTTGGTGGGGTACCGAGCAAGGATGCAGATCACCTTAGGCTCTCACAATTCGTAAGGGGCTGCATTCATAATGAATCCTTAGTCTCAACACTGCAGCCCCGGCAGAGGCGAGGGTCCCTACCTGGACTGGTCGAGTTTCTGAGGGAAGTGCGGGTTAAGGAAACCGCGTAAGAGGAACTTTCAAAGCGAAGGAGGGCACAAATCCAACCTAAGACAGCCCAGGCAAGGGAAGTACAGGCAGAACTGGACGTCGCAAGCCCCTTAGCCAAAGGGCAGATTGAGGTGCAGTTACAAGCCTTGCAGATGCCTCAACCTACTCAGCTAGCCCCCGCCCCCGGGGCCCAGCCTTCCTCCTCTTTAACACCCCACCCACTGACATGGCTTCCATTATGAAAATGATGGAGGACCTAAAGGGTTCAGTGGTCCAGATTAAAAAGTCTATGGGCAGTCCTACAGCTCCGGCCCCAAAGCCTAGAAGGGGACACTGTGTTACATCTATGGGGAAAGGGGCCATATGCTGCGTGATTGCAAGGGCCCTGCAAACGCAGAATTGGTACAGCGCCGGCTCTTGGAGAGTTTCCAGTCGGAAAACGAGGGAGGGCGTCCACAAGAGAGCAGGCCACCGTTCCCACAGTAATAGGCTACCATCACATAGGTACAGTTAAGGAACCTGAAGTTGAGGTGGGTGAGCAACCAAGTAATTCTAAAGTTCCGAAGGGCTTAATTGGGGAACCTTTTCCGTGACAGTGACATAAGATGGTGTTAAATGTTAGGGCTTGCTGGAAACTGGGTCCCAGGTGACTTGTCTTTCTAGTAAATTCTTCGAGTTACAACCTTGTCCATAGCAAAATCATGTCCCTTAGTGATCTAAAACTTAGGAGGTTGGTGGTTATAACGTCCCATAACTGGACTTCATCTCAGTAAACCTCACCCCATTAGCTAAGGAGGCAGGCAGTAGGAAGAAGGTCCATACCCTTGCACTTGTCCTAAAAGATCCCATGTCCAATGGGGATATCCCCCTACTTATCGGGAACAACACAAACTTGGTGAAAGTACTCCTTCAGGATTGTAGTAGGTCAGGTGGCAAGGGTTTTGTGAGGAAGTTGGGGGGTAAGCCATAGTTGGGCAAAGGCCTACAGAGCGGCAACCGTTAGGACTAAGTCTAGGGATGATGGGTTTATAGAACCCCTCTAGACCCTAAGTCAGGCCAGCATTCAGGTAGACCATGGGACAGAGTCCAAAAAAGGCTTTAAATCTTGACTTCCGTGGCAACATCAAGGGGACTACGCAAAACTGTGACAAATTGGGAGAAAATTGATCAAATTTAGTGAAAAGAATGATTCCCACGTTCAAAAGTTGCACATTAACAATTAATGAGACAAAATATACTTGTGTACAAAACAAAACAATTTCTCCTGTGTTCAAAGTAGACTCAAAAATTGGGTTTTGCAGATATGGGATCATCAAGATAGTCCTCTTCATTTGATTTGCATACTTTTTTTTCAAACAGATGTCATCTGGGGCAAAGATATAAGAGGATAATTGAAATAGAGGGCGCTGTCCAAATGATCTATAGACAACAATAATACAGTTTTAAATGCCGATAAACTATCATATATCTCTATGACAAGTTCAGTTGTGTATTTGGTGGCACGTTGCTTACTCAGCCATCTTGACCTTAATCACAAGACCCCACCCCATCCCACCACACCCCGTAGTGGCCCATAACGAATAATAACAAACGGTAAAACTTCTTGGGTTGAACGTAGTAGATGCTAGTTGGGCTTGCCTGGTTATTCTTCAGTTCTCAGGCTGGGTTGTTTTATTTGGATTTCACATAACAGTGGCACATGCAGGGAAGGGGCGCAGACCCCCCCCCCCTCCCCCATTCGCTGTCATGTGTAATTTATATATGCTTCACAATGTGTCATATATGAAGTACCATAATGTATCTTAGGTCCAGCACACTTCCAAAAGCAAATATTTCCAAAGTGAACAGGAAAACCCTTCCCTTAGACCCCACCCATGTAAGCAACTACTCAAACCTTGTACCCCCTCTACTTCAGCTTCCTTTTTCACCACGTTGGTGTAACAATTCATGTTCATGGAAGTAAATGAATCAACACCCAGTATTGCTACCCTAAATCAATACTGTATATGGAGGTGATGGGTCAACGCGAAGAAAAATTTGAGGTGCCGGAGGCATGGGGAGTCATGCCCCTCCCCCGTGTTAAAACATTTGTGCCCCAATCATCTCCCAAACTAAATACACTTAACCTGAGATTTCAATTTTCACCCGGGGATGTGCTAAAACCTAAGCCTCCAGCAGGTCCATAGCCAGACAAGGCATTGAAAGTGGGCTAAAACCTTTCCAGGGGCAAAATATTTAAGGGGGGAGGGCACATTTGCACAGATGTATTAATTCATTGGCACACTTTAAAGTTTTTAGGGGTGAAGAATTTTAAGGGGGCTATGGGTCTGACTTCCAAGGCCTCTGCACCCTGGACACCACAGGGGACCTGAAACAGGCACTTTACCTGTCCCGCAGATCCTGCTCAGTTTCTGCATGGAAATTTTATGCTCCAAACATTCTCTTTTGTCCCCCCCCCCCAAACACTTTTGATATCCTTGCACCACCACTTAGAAGAGTGGGCAGTAGGTACAGATACAATGATAATGTCAGGAACCTGTATTCATTCATGTATGATGAGGATGCAACAACAACTGTGGAACACTTGCAACTTGGTTTGTCATATCAGATAAATAAACAAATATTCCGAGAGTGACTGGGGGTCAAGCAATGTGCATCACAGCTCTTGATTTCTAGTTCACCAATGCAAATGATTAACAAGAAAAAGTTTATTAGTTTTCTGGAATACCGAAATTCTCCTCCTGTATTAATACATTCCATTTATATAGTGCTTTCTACAAAAGTGTTAAATTAAAAATCGGTTATTGTGAACTCATGGACACAGGCAACTGTTAGAACAGGCCTATATCCATAAAAATGCCTTGATTGGGAACTTGCCTTGCAGACTTGCCTTGTGGCTAATAAACCATGAAAAATTATCAAAATGGCTAAACAGTACCAATTCTCTTCGGTCTATCATGTTGCTAGGAAGGAAATCTGTTGCCATCCTAAAATGGCACATGCACAGAAAATTTCAAAAAAATCCACTGGCAATTACAGAGGCTGAAACCTTTCGAAAAGTGAGACAGACATTTTCAGTGGGACAGACATTTTGCCCTCTACAGTATAAAGTAAGTTCTACTCTCGCTTTGTGGGTTGAGCTAAGAGCTAAAAATACACTGTTTTTGAAAATACTATCCACAAAAAAGTTGGAAAATACAATACTGTAAGCTTAAAAACCTCATTTCATTTTTCTTGATGCTGTAGAAGGCAAAGCCACATTTTCTTTTGGAATTCCTTTACTAATATCAATCCTTATCCCTTGGCGGCTTCGAGGTGAAATAACTCATTGATTTTGCAAGAAAAAAACCATGCAAAGAAAGGAACATGTAACAGGGTATAAAAATCTCTGGTAAACACTTCCACTCCAATTATGATTAACATTACAGTTTTTAAACAGCAAGTCAAAGAGCATCTATGCGATTTCAGTGATAAATTTCCTTATAATTTACCACAGAATCACATCCAGGAATGTCTTCATTTCATTTACCTAACCCATCACAGCATTATCAAGGCCTGTCTTTGCAGTTGGAAAAGTCAGTTCAAGCAAAAATGGGTACACAAACAAGTTTTTTGCAAACGCTGATGAATTTTTTTTTTTTTTTTTTTTGCAGTTTCCCTACAAATACTCCAGTTCACACTGTTGTTGTATCTGTTTGACGTATGATGCAGACTGCAGGAGACAAATGACATTGCAGATGAAAACCCACATAAATCAACAGGTGTTGTTCGGACTGTGTCAGCTTTGGTCCTGTGTCTGTGGGTTCTGAAAGAAAAAAAAAGAATAGAATAAAACTGAAGTAAATGCTTGAACCTCATTGTATCTCTTTGTTTACTTTCTATACACATCAAGTTGTGAATAATGTAAAATTCAATTCCTGTGTTACAATACTGTAATTTCGCTGCCAGAACCTACAACTTTCCTTGGAGGGGTCTAAAGAGAGAGATGCCCCCTACCCCTTTGATCTTCAACAAAAACTATTATTATCTATTGTTTAAAAGATCTCATTGACCACCGAGATACCAGGAGCCTTGCCAAGACATCATTCTTGGACACGAATACATCATTCAGCCAAACATTGCAACATATAATCATGAACACAAATTTAATGCAGTGATGGTTTCTATATTGGCAATTTACTCAACTAAAGAAATTGCAATAAAGAAAAATCACTGACAGATCACAATTTAAATATAATTTAAATATAATTTCGCAGTGTTTTTGACTTGCCAATTTGAATGGTCGAGAATCCAAGTTAAACGAGCATATTGAAACTGACCTTGACCCACATTAGGAAGTCTGTTATATGACCTCCAGAAACATACTGCACCTTTCAGCCTAAATTTTTTTGATAAGGTTGCATGTGACTGTTGTGGTAATTTTCAGCCAATTCTCTAGCTATCTACCCTGCAAATTGAAACGGACTAGCTCAAATGCAAAGCGAGTCTTTGGTAGCTGTTTGTTGCTTGGAACCTGACTCCTGCAGCATCATTGGCAAAGATTGAACATTTACCTTCATAAATGAATTATTCATCACAGCAGTGAAAAACTTAAGCTGAGTCATACTATCAACAGCATCAAGTGAAGAAAAGACATCCCCTCAGCTACAGTATACACTGCCACCACTTCTTGAAGTATAACAGTGTATGGAAATGGTCAATGAAGCGAAGTCCTAGGTAATTTGTCATTTTGCGCCAACTTTAAAATAAAACTTACCAGACAAGTCCTTGCTGGATTCTCATCTGAGGTTGCCATCCCATCATGCCTTTCTAGCCCTTCTTTCAAAAAGACTGAAATATGAAGTAGAAAGCAAAACATAAATATGGCTAAGCTATTGTGGCAAATTTAAATGAGATCGTCTGAAATCTGTGACGACTCAGTGATGTGACGTATGTGACCAAGGTTAAAATCTGTGATGATGACCAAAATCAGTGACGGTACCATGATAACTTTGACAACACATTGGCTTACAATGATTTCAAAACTTGCATGCATTTACATTTTTTAAACACTGGCAATGGAAAATCAACTTGTGCGTTTGTTTTCCAAACATGCCGAAATTTGCGTCTATTACCTTGATCCACACAGTATACACCGAGAAATGTGTATTAAGAATGCCTTTTAAAAATGAATACATGCTGACACAGCGAATCTAACAGTGTGCAGAAAAAGAGTTTGGGACCTGTGTTTATATATAAAATATTATCCTTGCATCTAGGCCGCAAATTTATAACCTGGTGATGTGACGTCAAGTTATTGGTTTGATGGAGTCTGTGACAGCAAAATTTAAGGTAAAGTTCCATGGATTAATATACAGTCTAAACTGATCCATGAGTGTGCACCTAATGTTAAGAATTTACACACAACAGTGAAAAAGTACAGCAGGACCCAATTCCAGGACGTGACATGATGGTGAGCCATGACGGTAAATTCAATGCATCACTGCCGTAATGTTATCACATGTTTTAGAATACCCCCAACACTTACTTTACTATGGCCCATTAAAATTGAGCTCTTCGACAAGCACAGTAACTCCTGGTTTATCAATCAGTCCATCAATTCCTAACTGTGACTTGTGAGCATTAATTTAAAATCTCATGCCTAGCTTATTCCATTTTCAATCATCACACATGTATGTGACACAGATTACCACCCTGTTTCTAACTAAGCTAGTACTGTGCTGGGTACTTGCAGAATTAGTGTAGTCCTAGCCTAGTAGGGGCAATTTGTTAGTTGCTCGTGATTTAACGTTCGTAACTTTAATTGTGCATTGAGACTGCCTTCGAACGATCATCATTGATGCTGTTTGTATACACACACTTATTTGCTAATAAGTAAGGATAACGTTATGCCTTAATAAAAAACGGTTAGAAAGGGATTATACACTAGGCCTATGATTCTGAGGTCTACGGCAATTCTGTGTTGCAACGTGCTTAGGCCTAGGCTAGGTTTGCACAGTTTCACTGTCTTACGACCATCGAAACTGGTAATTCAACCAAGTTTTCATGATTTATGTTATACAGTAATTTAATTCGGCCCTTACCTGTGTTCTGTACCTTGGTTCTTGCTCTGATCATCCTAAAACACGTCGGTTAATCGTTCGACTTCTCAAGTTGTGGTAACTAACAGAAGGCCTAACAGTAACACTAACAATAGGGAATCGTGCTTGGAAATTCACATTGGTTCAGTTCACCGTCTCCGATCATCTAAATGCGCACACAAAATCTCTCTTGTTAGCAAACAATTCAAAGAGTTCTTTGGGACAGGATAAATGTTAAGATTCCGTCATTCTTATGAATGATAACAGATCCCATGAAGAGTTTCACAGACAATGAATTAAGCACCTGAATCGTTTTTGTTTTGATATTAAGACAGTCTTGTTTGTTAACGACGTTATACTTTGTGAGGTACCTGGCAGATCTTGTCATGTGATCCTCATGTGACCGGAATGAAGATCTGTGATTGGGCAGTAACTGCGTCATGAGTATTTTGTAAACGAAATACTTTCGTTTTTTTTTTTTTTTTTTGGCGAAAAATGTGATTGAATTTTAATCCTTTTCTCAATAATGTGCAATTATCACGATTGGGAATCACCCTTTCATCAATGTAAATATTTTAAAGAACATTTTCAGGGACATTTGGTGTAGACCCCCGATGCTTGCCACGGAATGAAAGAATTTTGGACTCTGTCCCACGGTCTAAGGTAAACAGGGGGTACTGCAGAAGTCCTGGGCAGTATAAACGGGAATTTAGGTAAAGAGACTCCCATATTAATTGAATCGGGCCTCTCACGATTTGGGTACTTGACTATTCAGCCTTTTCTCCCTACCCTACAAACTACTGGACCCACTCAAATTGAAGTTACAATTGAAAACAATTCCAATAGAACTATTGGGTTAGCAAAGGGCAAAGTGGTGGTGCATGCCTTTCTCCCCGGTTCCCTCCAGCCACTAAGTCACGGTGCTGAGCAAACTGCGCACGCTCAGACGGTGACAGCGGTAGGGACCTCACGCACCCAATGCCATTCAGATTTGATGACTCCCCTGCCCCCCAAAAAATGGCGAAATAAGGTGAACCAGTGTTACAGAAACACATCGAGGTGTTTTCCAAAGACGACCTTGACACTGTTTGCACCTCAGAGGTAAGGCATGAGATAAAGTTAACTAATGACACCCCCTTTCGCCAATAGAGCAGCAGAATTCCTCCCGCAGACTTTAATGATGCAAGAGAGCACATCCAGGAGCTGCTGGAAAAGGAGATAATAAGGGAGTCGTCTGGCCCCTATGCCTCTCCAATCGAACTGTTCCGGAAACGAATGGTGACCTCAGGCTCACGGTAGACTATGGGCTCCTTAACTCAAGAACAGTACAAGAACAGTATAATATCCCCAAAATCGAAGACACTTTCCACCCCTTGTCACATTCTGAATGGTTCTCCTTCCTAGACCTGAAGTCTGGTTATTGCCAGATCAAAATGAGGAAGGAGGATAAACCTAAGACTGCATTCTGGTGTCCCCTCGGCTTCTTTGAACTCAATCGTATGCCGCAGGGTATTTGCAATGCGCCGGTCACGTTTCAGAGGCTAAAGAAGGGGTGTATGAGCCCAATGCCGTTCACCGAGGTACTAGTATACTTAGATGACCTTTTAGTCTTTTCTAGGACCCAAGATGAACATGTAGAAAAGCTAGACAAAATGCTTGCTTGCCTTAAGGAGTTTGGCCTGAAGCTTAATCCTGATACGTGTAGTTTTCTTAAGTCTTGCGTAAATGCCTGGGGCACGTTGTGTCCGGGAAAGGGGTACAGGCAGACCCTGACAAGGTGTCATCCGTTGAAACATGGCCCACCCCCAGAATGTGGAGGAACGTAAGACTTTCTTTGGCTTTGCTTGGTATTACATGCGGTTTATACTCGACTTTAGCAAGATTGCGAAGCCACTGACAGACTTGTCTGGACAATTTGAGCCAATTAGCAAGAGGCGCATTCGACACAGAACCAAGAACGGAGAGTTAGGTAGGTGTCCACCCCAAAAACCCCTTTTGGAAAAAACTAGATTGATTAGAAACTATCAGTCGTTTGGACCTATCATCCTCCCGAAAACTTTAGTTAAGAAATTGCAAGGTAAAAAGTGTTTGTTTTTGGAGAGTGTCGTCACTCTGAAGATATTCTATTTTCTGTGTGATCCTCTCCAATCACTCAAGAAAGAGTTACTATTTTATTTTTAAGTTGCTTCCTGGGCCAGACCCTATAGTTATGAGCTCATGGAGACATAGCAGTTCATTAATTATTTAAATGGGTCATTTTTTAACATTGTAGTTGATGTCTGTTACAATCAACATTATTTATTTTAAACTGGCAATGAGGAATTGTCAATATTCAAGGAGAATATTACTGTATGTTTACAACTTTTAAATAGAAAACATGCATGCTAAATTTGTGCTCATGTGTCACAAAGAGTCCTCTCTGTTTCCATTCAGTTAGGCTTCAGTGCACTTAGTTTGCTTACCATTCCTTTCATAAATGGGAAGAGCTTTGTCGGGAGGTTTACTAATAGTGTGAAGAGAATAGACTAATGCCTTGTGGATAGTCTATGGAATATTTGGTGAATGTCAAGAATTTATCTGATAATTGTAATTTATTGCTAGATCATGCATTTTGGTTAATTTTATTGTGTCAAATGTTTATTGCTTGGTAACATCATTTAAAGGAATAAGTGCCTTGCAGACTACATAAATGTTGCTAGGATATATTCCTTGGTATGATTTGCAAGTTACCACATTTAATGTTACTAATTTGATAACATTGGTTAAAGCAGTGACCAGGGGTACTAGCCGTTACTACCCCGAGTCCCTTATTCAATCATAGCGCAAATCTTTTGATTATGATATATATATATTTTCTAAGTGGGTTCCCACTACTAGGTGGCCTGAGATTATGTTTGCTATGGCAAAAGAGCAATTATTTATGAATGTTAAGGTAATCTAATCGCTTCCCCTGTACCTTTCCCAAGTTCTTTAAAATTTCAATGGCTATAGGTTCAATTGTGAAGGGGGCAGGGACTTAGAAGTATTTTGGGCTACCCCTCCCCGCAACTGGTTGGTAGTGTTAGACATTGGGATATTAATTTATATTATTTTTCGAATGTTGGGCTATCTAGTCATATGCATTGGCTGGCTAGAGTGTCAAGACTATATTTACCTTTACAGTATCCCCCTCCCCCTTTTTTTCCTTGAAGAGTGAAGTTTTGGTTGCAGTGTTTACTGGGTTAGAGGATAGTGATCCCCTAACAGTGAATTAGTATTTCTGGGCAGTGGCATGGCATAAGTGTACTCCTAGTGTAGGCCCCTGCATTCTTTTACTATTCAATCCTCATTACTTCCTATTGTTTTATTATTAATTCGAGTAGTGTTAGACTTTTATTTGTTTATTAATACAAAATGTGGTTCCATGTATATATTAGACCACTCAACTGCTGACTGCTCCAGCTGCAGCGCCTGTTTGTTTTTGAGTGTCTCGCCACTCTGAAGATATTCTATTTTCTGTGTGATCCTCCCCAGTCACTCATGTCCCATTACTGTGTGCCGTAAGTTCTTGGCCATGTGCCACAAGGGCCGTGGACTTTGATGTTCCACGCTTGGGAGGCTAGATGCTGCCACCATAGAGGTGTAACGGGTTGATACGTCTAGTCAGGTATATAGACGCCGGAGTCATAGTCATCTCCCCCCCCCCCCCGGGCCGATGGGCAAGTTGTTGATGTAGGGACGCCACCACCGAGGGCACTGGGCTGAGACTAAACGGTTTTGAGAGCCACATACAACTATCAGAATGAATTGTTTTGCGACTGTTTGTTTTTTAATCTAACTCTGAGGTCTGTATTAATATAGACGCGTCCTTCAGCGAGATTTGAATACTGATTTGAATATTTTATGTTTATGATATTATGTCACTACCTGTTTGTATTTATGTATCCCATATATGTGCCGACAGAAGTCATAGAGGGCCAAAAGCCAGGGCCAATTACTTGTAATACATGCTTAGAGCTGTAGGCAAACCTCAGCCGAGTGTTATTATGTTATCATTTCCGTGTTTCAGTTAGTAGTAGTTAGCCATTGTTAGAACAGAGTCAGCAATGCGCATCCTGCTTGTATTAGTTGTGAGAGTAAGGTGCATGTCCCGTACCCGGTTGCTACCAAGTCGTAGGTGCCTGACTAGTTGTGTAACAACCATTTATTAAACAAGTTGGTAACACCTTTTGAGAACGACTCTCTTTCTAACATTACCAAAATGAGTAAACAGTAAGGTATTCCCTAATAAATAATGAGACAACCTCTTTAATGCAAATCAGGAAGACCTGAGACAAGATCCCAGAAAATATTTCAGTAATAAAATGAAACAAACCTCAACTGATGTATCAAAGAAACATTGGGTCAAGTAACAGTTACCAGCTCAGTGTGTTTAATTGTCCTCAATAAAAATTATCCTACAGCACGTATCATACAATAAACTTCCAGATTTCCTACGAACCAAAACGATTGTGACGTTTCTGTTACTTAAGCGTCCCAGGGGAAGACTTCACGATATAAAGACAATGTAAGCCTCGGTGGTCGAAGACCTCAGTTGCATGCGCAGTCGTCGTTTGAAATCATAAATTCACGCGGTGAAGAGAATACGCAAGTCGCAGATCACCGTGTTAAAGCATCAGCACAAGAAACAGCGTGGTTGAGTGCATTTTGAGTATCTGCCCTCTTGTAAACTGTAATTCCATTTTTGTAAACGTTGCAGTTCTGATACTTGTAATATATTTATTTATTGTTTTCCCACATAAATTAATAGACTTCTCCATTTCTTGTGTGTTAGCCTCATCAATTTTAGAACCCTTCGGACCTCTCCAAAACTATTCTATCTTTAGAAGGTCGTAACAATATATATATATATATATATATATATATATATATATATATATATATATATATATATATATATATATATATATATATATATATATATATATATATATATATATATATACATATATATATATATATATATATGTATATACATATATATATATATGAGAGAGACAACAGAAAAATAAAAACTCGGCAGACGTAGCTTCGCGTTACTCAAATACTAAGATTTAATCAAGTTTTCGGCCAGTATGTATCGGCCTTCTTCAGGATACTATATAGGAGAGAAGGGAGAATGAAAAACGTAGTATTTACAGTAGCAAATATAGAGTAAATAACTTAAAATCGGGTAGTAATGGTGAACAAATTATATTACACTTAACTAACTTAAACAGATTACTAATTAAAGAGACAACTATGCAAAAAACGTTTCTACGTATACATTACAGGTAATCAGCGTTCAAAGTGATGCTACAGTAACACAAAGAACATAAAACAATAGGCTTAACTTAAACAAAGACAATGAGAGAAAAGTCGCGGCGCGCAAGGAAGGTGAACTGTTGCTAAGGACTAACGGTTGCTAGCAAAGCTAAAACCACTGAGAACGCCCAAGTCTTTGTTAAGGCCCTGTTTGTGCGTATTAAGGGCTATAATCCACTTTTCTCATAGAGGAGTTCGTACTGTGGGCATAAATTCATCTCTGCGTGTTTGGCGGTTTATGCTACAGCTTTTGTTTGTTTCAATTTTGCTAAATTTGTTATAACGCAGTTGAAGGGCACAGGAGTGTCCGAAATATTCGTTTCAAATACAGACTATTGTGCTCTGAATACCGTCGTTTTTATCATTTTTTGGTTTTCTTATATATATATATATATATATATATATATATATATATATATATATATATATATATATATATATATATATATATATATATATATATATATATATATATATGTATATATATATATATATAGAGTGAGACAACAGAAAAATAAAAACTCGGCAGACGTAGCTTCGCGTTACTCAAATATTAAGATTTAATCAAGCTTTTTTATGTATCGGCCTTCTTCAGGATACTATATAGGGGAGAAGGGAGAAGGGAAAACTTAGTATTTACAGAAATTATATTACACTTAACTAACCAAAACAGATTACTAATTAAAGAAGCTACTATGCAAAAAAAAAACCTTCCTACGTACACATTACAGGTATTCAGTGTTCAAAGGGATGCTACAGTAACACAACGAACATTAAAACAATCGGCTTAACTTAAACAAAGAGAATTGGTTACTTACGGAAAGTGAGCGGTTTAATTTGGTGAAACCGCTGTTGCGACTGGTCACGCAGTGTGTCATTTGAATTTATTTATCTACGTTGATACCATTCGGGCTTAGGGTTTTTAGTTTTTCAATCCAGAACGATTCTCTGTGTAGAATTGTAGTGTGTGATCTTTCTGTGATGAGTTCAATGCCAGTAAGTGTGACATTGTCTATGGAATGCGACGGGGAATTAAAGTGTATTGTGTAAGGTAGTTGTTTTGAGCTTGTTTTGTTAAAATTAATGATTTCTGATCTCGTATTACTAAATCGTGTGTAAAGAGTAGTTTCTGTTTTGCCTACGTATTGTTTATTGCACGCTGTGCAAGTAATTCAGTAAATTATCCATTCTGATTTGCAATCAATGTGTGATGTGATGGGAAAAGTTTGTCCTGTTTTAGTGCTAGAAAATTTATCTGTCTGTTTAATATATTTATGGAGCATATAGCGGTTGGATTTGCATGCAAAAAAACCTCGTTTGGTTGAATCTGTGTTTGGAATGTCATTAGGTGAGGGGTCCCAAGCCCGCACGAGAAGATCTCTCAGAGACCGAGGACGGCGAAAAGCAACCATGGGGGTTCTTTAAAACTGATTTAAGTTCTGGTGAATCAGTCAATATTTTTGAACATTTTTGTAATTTCTTTGGGAGGTTAGAGAGTATAGAGGAGTAAGTGATTACCAATGGTACTCGCTGGTTGTTTTGCTTTTGTCTGTAGGTGAGTAGATCATCCCTAAAAAGTTGTTGTGCATTATGAATTTGATCTTCTACCATTGTCTATTATAACCTCAACGTGTAAATTGTTGGTTTAGTTCAGAAAGATGGTGACTGGTTGTGTTGTCGTCAGAGCAATTTCGGATGACCCTCAATGCTTGACTGTATGGAATGCTCGTGAATGTGTGTTTTGGATGACAGGATGTAGGTAGGAGATAGGCATGAGAGTCAGTTGGTTTAGAATAGAGTTGAGTTTCAAGGCGATTATTCTTTTGAGTAATTTTGATATCTAGAAATTGAACACTTTCTGTGGAATTCTCAAGTGTGTATTTAATAGTAGGGTGGTTTGTGTTCATTTTGTTTTGAAACTGAGTAAGGTTGCGCGATGTCGATGTTCAAATAAATTGTGTGTCATCTACGAATCTTTTCCATGTATACTTCAGTACATAGTTAGTCTTTTGAAGAATGCCGTGTTCTACTGCTCCCATGAAAATGTTGGCATATGAGGGTGCAACAGGTGTGCCCATGGCAGTTCCTTGTATTTGTAAGTAATGTTTTCCGTTTAATTTGAAATTGTTTAGTGTAAGTATAAGTTCTAATAGGCGTATGAGATCAGTGGTGGACGGGTTGAGATTTTTACGTGTGTTAAGGGCGTTTTTACATGCATTGAGTCCCCTGAAACCAAAGACCTTCTTATACCAAAGCGCTCAGTATGTCCCAACTTGTACCTGTTACCCAAAATACACAAGGCGAATAGACCTGGTCGACCAATCGTTTCCAGTTGCAGCTGCCCCACCACCCAAATCTCAAAATATGTGGACTCGCACTTACGTCCACTAGTGGAATCCTTAAATTCCCACATTAAAGACACTACACACTTCATCAAACATATAAACTACATCAACGCGGAACACTCACCTTTTAAAAGGAAATTTATTCTAGTTACAGTCGACGTCTCTTCCCTAAACACTAATATCCCACATCAAGAGGGACTCAATGCATGTAAAACGCCCTTAACACACGTAAAAATCTCAACCCGTCCACCACTGATCTCATACGCCTATTAGAACTTATACTTACACTAAACAATTTCAAATTTAACGGAAAACATTACTTACAAATACAAGGAACTGCCATGGGCACACCTGTTGCACCCTCATATGCCAACATTTTCATGGGAGCAGTAGAACACGGCATTCTTCAACAGACTAACTATGTACTGAAGTATACATGGAAAAGATTCATAGATGACATACAATTTATTTGGACATCGACATCGCGCAACCTTACTCTGTTTCAAAACAAAATGAACACAAACCACCCTACTATTAAATACACATTTGAGAACTCCACAGAAAGTGTCCAATTTCTAGATATCAAAATCACTCAAAAGAATAATCGCCTTGAAACTCAACTCTATTCTAAACCAACTGACTCTCATGCCTATCTCCTACCTACATCCTGTCATCCAAAACACACATTCACGAGCATTCCATACAGTCAAGCATTGAGGGTCATCCGAAATTGCTCTGACGACAACACAACCAGTCACCATCTTTCTGAACTAAACCAACAATTTACACGTTGAGGTTATAATAGACAATGGTAGAAGATCAAATTCATAATGCACAACAACTTTGTAGGGATGATCTACTCACCTACAGACAAAAGCAAAACAACCAGCGAGTACCATTGGTAATCACTTACTCCCCTATACTCTCTAACCTCCCAAAAAATTACAAAAATGTTCAAAAATATTGACTGATTCACCAGAATTTAAATCAGTTTTTAAAGAACCCCCCATGGTTGCTTTTCGCCGTCCTCGGTCTCTGAGAGATCTTCTCCAGCGGGCAAGGGACCCCTCACCTAATTACATTCCAAACACAGATTCAACCCAACGAGGCTTTTTTGCATGCAAATCTAACCGATGTATGATCCATAAATATATTAAACAGACAGATAAATTTTCTAGCACTAAAACAGGACAAACTTTTCCCATCACATCACACATTGATTGCAAATCAGAATGGATAATTTACTTAATTACTTGCACAGCCTGCAATAAACAATACGTAGGCAAAACAGAAACTACTCTTTACACACGATTTAGTAATACGAGATCAGAAATCATTAATTTTAACGAAAAAGCTCAAAACGACTACCTTACACCATACACTTTAATTCCCCATTGCATTCCACAGACAATGTCACTTACTGGTATTGAACTCATCACAGAAAGATCACACACTACAATTCTACACAGAGAATCGTTCTGGACTGAAAAACTAAAAACCCTAAGCCCGAATGGTATCAACGTAGATAAATGATTTCACATGACCCACTGCGTCGCCAGTCGCAACAGCGGCTCACTAATTTACACCGCTCACTTTCCGTAAGTAACCAATTGTCTTTGTTTAAGTTTAGCCTATTGTTTTATGTTCTTTGTGTTACTGTAGCATCACTTTGAACGCTGATTACCTGTAATGTATACGTAGAAACGTTTTTTGCATAATTGCCTCTTTAATTGGTAATCTGTTTTGGTTAGTTAAGTGTAATATAATTTGTTCACCATTACTACCCGATTTTAAGTTATTTACTCTATATTTGCTACTGTAAATACTACGTTTTTCATTCTCCCTTCTCTCCTATATAGTATCCTGAAGAAGGCCGATACATACTGGCCGAAAACTTGATTAAATCTTAGTATTTGAGTAACGCGAAGCTACGTCTGCCGAGTTTTTATTTTTCTGTTGTCTCTCTCCCTCTCTCTCTCACATATATATATATATATATATAAACATATATATATATATATATATATATATACATATGTATATATGTACATATATATATACATACATATATATATAACGCTCATTCCCACCTTAGGGGGAAATTGTTATATCTGCGCGTACATAGGAAGAAAAAACAATGACAATGCAATACGTAAGAAAAAGTGTTCGCCCAAACGTCTAAACATATAAACAACGTTATTTCAATGGCCACCCATCCGTTCGTGTTAACATCTACGTGTCCGTAAATTTGACAACTTTGAAGTGATTGTATCTACTTTGTAAATCTAGGAGGGCGCCCGTGTCCGTTTACGTATTCCTATAGAAAAGGTGTGTAGAAACGTTACGGCGAAACTTACATTTCGCCCCCCAAAATTTTTCCCCTTAAGGTCGACTTTTCAACAACAACCTTCCCCCAAAGTGCCGAATATGTGATATATATATATATATATATATATATATATATATATATATATATATATTTATATATATATATATATATATATATTGTTACGACCTTCTAAAGATAGAATAGTTTTGGAGAGGTCCGAAGGGTTCTAAAATTGATGAGGCTAACACACAAGAAATGAAGAAGTTTAGCAAATTATGTGAGAAAACAATAAATCAACATATTACAAGTATCAGAACTGCAATGTTTACAGAAATGGAATTACAGTTTGCAAGAGGACAGATACTCAAAATGCACTCAACCACGCTGTTTCTTGTGCTGATGCTTTAACACGGCGATCTGCGACTTGCGTATTCTCTTCACCGCGTGAATTTATGATTTCAAACGACGACTGCGCATGCAACTGCGGTCTTCGACCACCGAGGCTTACATTGTCTTTATATCGTGAAGTCTTCCCCTGGGACGCTTAAGTAACAGAAACGTCACAATCGTTTTGGTTCGTAGGAAATCTGGAAGTTTATTGTATGATACGTGCTGTAGGATAATTTTTATTGAGGACAATTAAACACACACAGCTGGTAACTGTTACTTGACCCAATGTTTCTTTGATACATCTGTTGACGTTTGTTTCATTTTATTACTGAAATATTTTCTGGGATCTTGTCTCAGGTCTTCCTGATTTGCATTAAAGAGGTTGTCTCATTATTTATTAGGGAATACCTTACTGTTTACTCATTTTGGTAATGTTAGAAAGAGAGTCGTTCTCAAAAGGTGTTACCAACTTGTTTAATAAATGGTTGTTACACAACTAGTCAGGCACCTACGACTTGGTAGCAGCCGGGTACGGGACATGCACCTTACTCTCACAACTAATACAAGCAGGATGCGCATTGCTGACTCTGTTCTAACAATGGCTAACTACTACTGACTGAAACACGAAAATGATAACATAATAACACTCGGCTGAGGTTTGCCTACAGCTCTCAGCATATATTACAAGTAATTGGCCCTGGCTTTTGGCCCTCTATGACTTCTGTCGGCACATATATGGGATACATAAATACAAACAGGTAGTGACATCATATCATAAACATAAAATATTCAAATCAGTATTCAAATCTCGCTGAAGGACGCCTCTATATTAATACAGACCTCAGAGTTAGATTAAAAAACAAACAGTCTCAAAACAATTCATTCTGATAGTTGTATGTGGCTCTCAAAACCGTTTAGTCTCAGCCCAGTGCCCTCGGTGGTGGCGTCCCTACATCAACAACTTGCCCATCGGCCCAAGGGGGGGGGGGAGGTGACTATGACTCCGGCGTCTATATACCTGACTAGACGTATCAACCCGTTACACCTCTATGGTGGCAGCATCTAGCTTCCCAAGCGTGGAACATCAAAGTCCACGGCCCTTGTGGCACATGGCCAAGAACTTACGGCACACAGTAATGGGACTTGAGTGACTGGGGAGGATCACACAACAAATATAATTTCTTCAGAGTGGCGAGACACTCAAAAAACAAACAGGCGCTGCAGCTGGAGCAGTCAGCAGTTGAGTGGTCTAATATATACATGGAACCACATTTTGTATTAATAAACAAATAAAAGTCTAACACTACTCGAATTAATAATAAAACAATAGGAAGTAATGAGGATTGAATAGTAAAAGAATGCAGGGGCCTACACTAGGAGTACACTTATGCCATGCCACTGCCCAGAAATAATAATTCACTGTTAGGGGATCACTATCCTCTAACCCAGTAAACACTGCAACTAAAACTTCACTCTTCAAGGGAAAAAAAGGGGGAGGGGGATACTGTAAAGGTAAATATAGTCTTGACACTCTAGCCAGCCAATGCATATGACTAGATAGCCCAACATTCGAAAAATAATATAAATTAATATCCCAATGTCTAACACTACCAACCAGTTGCGGGGAGGGGTAGCCCAAAATACTTCTAAGTCCCTGCCCCCTTCACAATTGAACCTATAGCCATTGAAATTTTAAAGAACTTGGGAAGGGTACAGGGGAAGCGATTAGATTACCTTAACATTCATAAGTAATTGCTCTTTTGCCATAGCAAACATAATCTCAGGCCACCTAGTAGTGGGAACCCACTTAGAAAATATATATATATCATAATCAAAAGATTTGCGCTATGATTGAATAAGGGACACGGGGTAGTAACGGCTAGTACCCCTGGTCACTGCTTTAACCAATGTTATCAAATTAGTAACATTTAATGTGGTAACTTGCAAATCATACCAAGGAATATATCCAGCAACATTTATGTAGTCTGCAAGGCACTTATTCCTTTAAATGATGTTACCAAGCAATAAACATTTGACACAATAAAATTAACCAAAATGCATGATCTAGCAATAAATTACAATTGTCAGATAAATTCTTGACATTCACCAGATATTCCATAGACTATCCACAAGGCATTAGTCTATTCTCTTCACACTATTAGCAAACCTCCCGACAAAGCTCTTCCCATTTATGAAAGGACTGGTAAGCAAACTAAGTGCACTGAAGCCTAACTGAATGGAAACAGAGAGGACTCTTTGTGACACATGAGCACAAATTTAGCATGCATGTTTTCTATTTAAAAGTTGTAAACATACAGTAATATTCTCCTTGAATATTGACAATTCCTCATTGCCAGTCATGCATGTTTTCTATTTAAAAGTTGTAAACATACAGTAATATTCTCCTTGAATATTGACAATTCCTCATTGCCAGTCATGCATGTTTTCTATTTAAAAGTTGTAAACATACAGTAATATTCTCCTTGAATATTGACAATTCCTCATTGCCAGTTTAAAATAAATAATGTTGATTGTAACAGACATCAACTACAATGTTAAAAAATGACCCATTTAAATAATTAATGAACTGCTATGTCTCCATGAGCTCATAACTATAGGGTCTGGCCCAGGAAGCAACTTAAAAATAAAATAGTAACTCTTTCTTGAGTGATTGGAGAGGATCACACAGAAAATAGAATATCTTCAGAGTGACGACACTCTCCAAAAACAAACACTTTTAACTTTGCAATTTCTTAACTAAAGTTTTCGGGAGGATGATAGGTCCAAACGACTGATAGTTTCTAATCAATCTAGTTTTCTCCAAAAGGGGTTTTTGGGGTGGACACCTACCTAACTCTCCGTTCTTGGTTCTGTGTCGAATGCGCCTCTTGCTAATAGGCTCAAATTGTCCAGACAAGTCTGTCAGTGGCTTCGCAATCTTGCTAAAGTCGAGTATAAACCGCATGTAATACCAAGCAAAGCCGAAGAAAGTCTTACGTTCCTCCACATTCTGGGGGTGGGCCATGTTTCAACGGATGACACCTTGTCAGGGTCTGCCTGTACCCCTTTCCCGGACACAACATGCCCCAGGCATTTACGGAAGACTTAAGAAAACTACACGTATCAGGATTAAGCTTCAGGCCAAACTCCTTAAGGCAAGCAAGCATTTTGTCTAGCTTTTCTACATGTTCATCTTGGGTCCTAGAAAAGACTAAAAGGTCATCTAAGTATACTAGTACCGCGGTGAACGGCATTGGGCTCATACACCCCTTCTTTAGCCTCTGAAACGTGACCGGTGCATTGCAAATACCCTGCGGCATACGATTGAGTTCAAAGAAGCCGAGGGGACACCAGAATACAGTCTTAGGTTTATCCTCCTTCCTCATTTTGATCTGGCGATAACCAGACTTCAGGTCTAGGGAGGAGAACCATTCAGAATGTGACAAGGGGTGGAAAGTGTCTTCGATTTGGGGGATATTATACTGTTCTTGTACTGTTCTGGAGTTAAGGAGCCCATAGTCTACCGTGAGCCTGAGGTCACCATTCTTTTCCGGAACAGTTCGATTGGAGAGGCATAGGGGCCAGACGACTCCCTTATTATCTCCTTTTCCAGCAGCTCCTGGATGTGCTCTCTTGCATCATTAAAGTCTGCGGGAGGAATTCTGCTGCTCTATTGGCGAAAGGGGGTGTCATTAGTTAACTTTATCTCATGCCTTACCTCTGAGGTGCAAACAGTGTCAAGGTCGTCTTTGGAAAACACCTCGATGGGTTTCTGTAACACTGGTTGACCTTATTTCGCTATTCTTTTGGGGGCAGGGGAGTCATCAAATCTGAATGGCATTGGGTGCGTGAGGTCCCTACCGCTGTCACCGTCTGAGCGTGCGCAGTTTGCTCAGCACCGTGACTAAGTGGCTGGAGGGAACCGGGGAGAAAGGCATGCACCCCCACTTTGCCCTTTGCTAACCCAATAGTTCTATTGGAATTGTTTTCAATTGTAACTATAATTTGAGTGGGTCCAGTGGTTTATAGGGTAGGGAGAAAAGGCTGAATAGTGAAGTACCCAAATCGTGAGAGGCCCGATTCAATTAATATGGGAGTCTCTTTACCTAAATTCCCGTTTATACTGCACAGGACTTCTGCAGTACCCCCTGGTTACCTGAATGCTGGCCTGACTTATGGTCTAGAGGGGTTCTATAAACCCATCATCCCTAGACTTAGTCCTAACGGTTGCCGCTCTGTAGGCCTTTGCCCAACTATGGCTTACCCCCCAACTTCCTCACAAAACCCTTGCCACCTGACCTACTACAATCCTGAAGGAGTACTTTCACCAAGTTTGTGTTGATCCCGATAAGTAGGGGATATCCCCATTGGACATGGGATCTTTTAGGACAAGTGCAAGGGTATGGACCTTCTTCCTACTGCCTGCCTCCTTAGCTAATGGGGTGAGATTTACTGAGATGAAGCCCAGTTATGGGACGTTATATCCACCAACCTCCTAAGTTTTAGATCACTAAGGGACATGATTTTGCTATGGACAAGGTTGTAACTCGAAGAATTTACTAGAAAGACATGTCACCTGGGACCCAGTTTCCAGCAAGCCCTAACATTTAACACCATCTAATGTCACTGTCACGGAAAGGATTCCCCAATTAAGCCCTTCGGAACTTAAGAATTACTTGGTTGCTCACCCACCTCAACTTCAGGTTCCTTAACTGTACCTATGTGATGGTAGCCTATTACTGTGGGAACGCTGCCCTGCTCTCTTGTGGACGCCCTCCCTCGTTTTCCGACTGGAAACTCTCCAAGAGCCGGCGCTGTACCAATTCTGCGTTTGCAGGGCCCTTGCAATCACGCAGCATATGGCCCCTTTCCCCATAGATGTAACACAGTGTCCCCTTCTAGGCTTTGGGGCCGGAGCTGTAGGACTGCCCATAGACTTTTTAATCTGGGCCACTGAACCCTTTAGGTCCTCCATCATTTTCATAATGGAAGCCACGTCAGTGGGTGGGGTGTTAAAGAGGAGGAAGGCTGGGCCCCGGAAGGGGGGGTAGCTGAGTAGGTTGAGGCATCTGCAAGGCTTGTAACTGCACCTCAATCTGCCCTAATTCTTTGGCTAAGGGGCTTGCGACGTCCAGTTCTGCCTGTACTTCCCTTGCCTGGGCTCTCTTAGGTGGGCCTTGTGCCCTCCTTCGCTTTGAAAGTTCCTCTTACGCGGTTTCCTTAACCCGCACTTCCCTCAGAAACTCGACCAGTCCAGGTAGGGACCCTCGCCTCTGCCGGGGCTGCAGTGTTGAGACTAGGGATTCATTATGAATGCAGCCCCTTACGAATTGTGAGAGCCTAAGGTGATCTGCATCCTTGCTCGGTACCCCACCAAACTGAATGGCCTTGTCCAGGTTTTCCCCAAGCTTGGCCAGGTAGTGGGAAGGCTTCTCACCCTCATTCTGATAGGTATCCCTTAAGAGGGAGTACAGCTCCTCTCCCTCACAGGCCGTACCGTAAGCCCACCCTAGCTGTTTTAGTAATTCGCTACCCCTGGCTGAAGCTCCTAGGGTCTTAGCCTTCTTCATATATAGAGTGAGGGTTGGAGGGGACAGGCTCTCAGCTATACGGGCCAGTTTCTCCTCCTCGGAAAGGTTCGACTCATCCAACATTTGTTGGGCGTGCTGGACCCAACTTGAAAAGGGTTATTCACCATTTGGGGTGGGGGACTTGCCTGAGAAGGTTCGCAGTCGCCTGTATCGGTGGTGGTTGTCGTGGAGGTGGTGTAATTGCTCGAAAACCGACTTTCGTTGATCAGGGGGTTACCTCCTCAGACGTCGGCACATCCCCTACTGACTTTTTGTGTTTTAGCAGGAAGTCCTGCAATTCCTTGCCGAAGGCATCGTCTGGGGAGAGCTCAGTACCCTCAGGGAGGACTTTGTTATGGGCCATAACGGTACTAGGGATAATGAAAAAGTTAGAGTTACAAGTGGTAACACAAAAGAAACTTAAAATTAGATTTTCCCTCTCCTAACCAATACAGCAATAGTGTACTCTCAACCGTCTGGACACTAAGTGGTCACCATACTACAATTTCGATTAGCCTTTAGCTAAATTGCAGACTCTCGAGGATGCACCACTCAAGCACTGGCCACAACAGCAACACCACCAGTACATGGTAAATGGAAATTAAAATGTTTAAGTCACTGATATTTCACCATTGCTTCCAAGCTAGACCTAACGACATTGCAACATACAGTAGCATAACCCTTAACCTTAAAATAAGCTTTACACATCTCAATGCACTTATACAATAATCAAATAATTCTTGACGTAATGTACAATATATGTCAGAACATAACAAGTGTAATTGAAACCTGCATTCAATTTTAATTAACTACAATCCAGCCTTTCACGTTGGACGCCAAAATTTGGTATGTAACACTACTAGTCAAGCACCTCTGACTTGGTAGCAGCTGGGTACGGGACATTCACTCTACTCTCACAACTAAACAAGGAGGATGCGGGTTGCTGACTCTGTTCAAACATGGGCTAAATACTACTAACTGAAACAAGAAAATGATAACATAATAACACTCGGCTGAGGTTTGAACACAACTCTTAAAATATATTTAAAGTAATTCGCCATGGCTTCTGGCCCTCTTTGAATTCTGTCGGCACATATATAGGATATATAAATACAAACATGTAGTGACATCATATCATAAACATTAAATATTCAAATCAGTATTACAATATCGCTAAAGGATGCCGCTTTATAAATACAGACCTCGGAGTTAGATTAAAAAACAAACAGTCTCAAAACAATTCATTCTGATAGTGGTGTATGGCTCTCGAAACCGTCTAGTCTCAGTCCAGTGCCCTCGGTGGTGGCGTCCCTACATCAACAACCTGCCCATCGGCCCAGGGGCTGACTATGACTCCGACGTCTATAAACCTGACCAGACTTCTCAACTCGTTACACCTCAAGGGACCCTATGGTGGCAGCATCTAGCCTCCTAAGCGTGGACCATCAAAGCCCACGGTCCTTGCGGAAAATGCCCAAGAACGTACGGCACACAGTAGTGGGACCTGAGTGATTGAGGAGGATCACACAAATAGAATATCTTCAGAGTGGCGAGACACTCAAAAAACAAACAGGCGCTGTAGCTGGAGCAGTCAACAGATGAGTGGTGAAGTCCAGTTGAGAGGAGCTCTTTTAACTTTGCAATTTCTTAACTAAAGTTTTAGGGAGGATGATAGGTCACTGCCCCAAGACAAAGAAATCCTCTTCTGCAACAACCCAATGTCAGTGTCCAAACGATTGATAGTTTCTAATCCTAGCCACTTTCTCACCCTGTAACAAGAACTAACGTAGACCCCGGGTGCCAGTTAGTCTCCACAAGGAGCTTTTGGGGATAGCTTTAGAACCACGGCATTAGTTTGGTCAGTGGCCCATCATAAAGAACAAGTTAAAACATTCCTTTTGGACGTACAGCACTGCATACTTCTGCAAAAATATTTCAGGGAAAATAACCCACCTGCTTATTACATGAACAAAGAAACCTAACAAGGATCAGTTTGACTACTTGGAGGTATCTCTTATCCCAGTTCATTGGCAAATATAGGTAAGGATGCGGGTTGATGGAGCAAGGAAGTAAATAGTTAATTGACTCCTGAATCTGTGTCATTGAGGCCATGAATAAGACCAGATTTAGTAGCTTGCTACATGGTGAAATGTAATTTTGAATAGGTTATTTTGAGAACGACACAACATTTACAATTAAAATAACTAAAGTTGAAATAAAAATCCCTATTTGTGTAATAGATCAGGTCATTTTTTGCAGGCCTGCAAAGTCCGTTTTGTGGCGCACGTAACTTTGCTTACAGAAGAATGAGTACAGGTAAACAGAAAATTTTAAGATTTCGGCGAAAGTCTGAAGGCCTTGAGGTTGGTCAAGTGTTGTCCTTAGGTGGACGTATAGCTTCTTCAGGAAGCAGTTTCAAGTTTGATTTCGCCGAACGGCCCTTTCCCAGAGGGTCGGGAGGACTTTGGAAAAAGTTCGGGGAAAGCCTCTCTCTCCTTTTTGGAGCACCTTTAGTATCTATTCTTTTAATCAAATCTATAATGAAGTCCTCTATGACAGACTAATGATGTAAATGTGAGTCGAACGGTAAAAAGTCACAACATTTTATATCTCATTTCAAAAAAGACCTACCAAGATAAGAGTTGGACTGTTAAAATTCATTTTCCATGCTGATTAATTACATATTCCAATTAATTAACTTGAGGTACACTTTCATAGTTCAAATGTAGGCTACAGTACTGCTACTCTTCGGGCAAATATTTAAATGCATTTAGACATATACATGAGATGTACCTCTTTGACGGTCTGCCCGTCATCCTACAATTGGAAACGTCACGATTTATTTTTCTTCTGCACATTTACTTGAATACTCTACAATTTCGAGCAAAGTGCGGAAAGCTAAACTGTTGAGTGGGGCTGACATTGTTTTTCCTTAGGTTTCTCTAATATGGAGAAAAATTTCGTAATCTTTTTACTTCCTAGAAAATTTGCCATGGCGACCATAGGCGAACGAGGCCGGGGTGCAGGGAAGCACTCGCCCTCCCAATTCGGGCAAAGGCAGTTGTTCCCTGCGGGCAAAGCAGGGACAAAACATGATTAACGGTGACATTATCCGGGCAAAAAATGTTCTTGTCCCATCATAGAAAATTACCCTCGTACGCCTATGGCGGATCCTTACGTAATTATCATTGATTCTGGCTCACCCTTGTCCCACAGACCCTACCTTTACCGAAACTAATCTGTGCATGCCTTGAACATGCATTAACCCATTTAGGTCGTATTTGTTTGAAATTAGAAGTCAAACCAGCATCTGTTAAGACTCTTTTAAAAGGTTTCCAATTCAAACTGGGGACTTTTTTGTCTTTTTCTATTATCGTGCTTCTGGTAGCATACCCCCATTAATTCCTCCATTGACTTACACAGTAAATCCAAAAAGTAAACTGGCCTCTAACAGCTTGTCAAAGTTTTCGCCAGGGTCAAGCTACCCCTCATATGAAAGCTGACAAGCTGGCCATCCATTGCACTTCTATTTTACTATATCATGACCATGTAGATTTTTTTCTATTTCACCTCAAAGTTCAAACCACCTTTTCCAAGCCTTGTTTTTCACTAAAATCACGGTATGCCTCCGCTAGCTTCTAAGAAACATAATTTCCACAACATTGCTTCAATTAAGCCCATTTTTTACCAGTGGTACTTCATCTAATATACCTTTAAAACAAACTTACAAAAACTCCAGCTAATTCTATAACATGTCAAAAAAGTGCTCCTTTTAGGGACTCTATCTGCTTCCTTAAGAGAGAGGTGAATTTTTACAATTTTTTAAAAATTTTACCAAAATGTAATTGAAAGCCTATACAGGACTTGTGCAACTCAGAGTAGGATTTGACTCACATTTTGAAGCATTTATTGCATCTTTGTCACATATATTTCTACTGTACCCCATTTTATGCCTGTGCATGGACTTTGTACACTGAAAAAAGTGCTTAGTACATGATTGAGTCACAACACTCTGCAAGATTCATCTATTTCAAAGTTTCTTCTTTCTATCACAATGGTACCTTTTTGAATTGAAGAATGGGTGGTCCTTTGCCCTACAGACATGGCTGTTGGCTGACAGGATCCATTTTAAGTATCAAAAATGTGCATGAGAAAACTTCAAGAGATCGAACCAGACCTCAAACCAACTTCAAAATGGTTCACTTTGTCTTCAGATTTCTCTTTACACGAATGGTGCTTATGCGTGATCTGTGCAGTTCCAAAGTGAATCTTTGGAACTCTACATAGTATTCTACAGAGATATCAACAAACCTGGAAAGGATCCATGTAATGTAAACGCCAGTAAGGCTAGGCTTGGATCCAACTTTCATAAGTACCAGCGAAGCACACAAATTTCGCAGTTTCAACTCCTTGCTACGTTCTTCTGTGAGAACTCTCTAGTAGTCAACACATAAGGTTGTTCCTGAAATGACAAGTAAAAGAAAGTAATGAAAGCGTTATGGAGAAGAGGGCTAATGTAAAGGATGCTTTTTCACTGCATAGAACCTTCCAGACAAGCCTCCTTCTCGTGCTGAACGTGACTGTCAGTTTGTACAGCAATCAACAAAATACAAGATGTAAAACACTGTTTGTCGCAGTCCAACTGAGTACAGATGCCACTGTTGAAAATGTAACTGGAAGAAAAATTGAAGGAAATAAATACTTAGCATGGCATTGCCTCAACTGAAATGAACCAATGTGGCAAATAAGTTGAGTATCCTGGGCATGACAGCTGCACAACTGACTCATGAGAAACTGGTAACATTGCAGATAAAAACTTGTCAGAGTTATTGACAGGTTCTTATCCAGTAGCCAAGAAGTAAGGTAATTGGTGCTGCTGAGAAGGCTTGTAAGTGGTTTAACTTGTTATGAATGAATCATCTAAAACCTCACCAGGAAACCTACCAGCCGAGTAGACCAAGTTCATTTAAATAGGTCATTTCGCAAAACCCTTACAAACAGTATTAGTACCTATTGGCAACGTTAACTGGGAGAGTACGTGGCTAGGCCTAACTTTGTTGTCATGTGAGGCTCTCAGGAGACTAAATCAGCACTTACAGCTAAATAAATAACCTAGCCATGTGCTTTCTCTCTTGTTTATACTTGAAATGCACTCCCAGAATCACTAGACTTTCACACATCAAGGTAATGTGAGAATCTCACAGGGACTGCACTACGCTTCATGACATAGTAAAAAGGTTTGTGTATATGTGTAGCAGCCAATTTACAATCTCCCGGGCCGGGACTACTTCACAGAGCTGTAGGGGCTTTGGGCTGGGGGTAGAATGTATAGGAAAGCCCCATGCAGTTATGTGAATATGTTAGGTGTCCATATCTTTTTTAAATATTTTACATCATGCTTACCTTTTCCTTCGACCTTCAGGGAAAGTTTACGGGCAGGATGGGAACTTCTGAGTATTGGCCTCAATTTCTTCCCACCGACACAGACATTCTTCACATATCTGGATAATTACATTCGCAAGAATACGGATGGGGAATATGATTTGCTTAAGGTTGGTGAAATGTTACTTTTTAATTGAGGCTTGATCACTTTATAGGTTTTGTTCTCTATTAACTCAATTATTTAGCATACACACACGGTCTTATAGAACAAATTACTCTCACTTTATATCTGTGGCCCTTCTTTACACCTCATATTGTTTATGTTACATGTTAGGTAAGGTATGAATCATAAGTCACAAAGAAACTCTATTTGACCTATCCCTATTACCATAAATATACACTAAAGCAAACGACTTCCTCAGTAGGCATTATTTTCGATGTTAGTCTGTCGTCTTTGGTCTTCGATCAAATTATGTGGATCTCTAGTGTGTATGATCTTTTGCTCTAGACTTTATGATATGTAAGCATAAGTTAAGGAAAAAATTGGTTGATGTTCAATTTAGATCATTTGTTCATAGGTGTTTGATATTGGGGACTGAAGAATGGGGAGGGTGTAGATGGATCATAGCAAACTGATTTCAGAGGAAGCTAATTAATCATAATTTAAAGAACTGCAAATCTGCCCCAAACAGTAGAAATTTCTAGACTAACTTTATATGTGGCCTGTTTTCCATTTTCAAGAAAGAAACCTGTCTACTGCCCCTCCCAAATAAGTAAATATAATAACCTGCACTTAGTTTGAATTGTCCAAGGTTGTTGTGTTAGGGTCACAAGTTACTGGAGAAGTTACCATTGGCCTACCAGTGTGAAGCCATAGGGTGAATCAATGTCAATTGAAGTAGCGTCACCAATTGTATTTAGTACTATAAGGCTATGACTGAACTTGGGAATAAATGGATCCTTTAAAACCATTGGAAGTTTAGGGCAAAGTGTGTCATAATTATCTGATAACAAGAAAAAGTTTTGAAGCAGGCATCCTTTCTTCCTTGTGAAATGCCCTTTGAAGAAGTTTTTGATACTTTTTAAAAGCAAAATTCAAAATATTGAAAAAAAGAAAATCAAGCTAAACTTTTTTTGGTTAATTGGCACCGTACCTATGTTATCCTTTGTATGCAATTACAGGATTTGCTTATTAAGAATAGCATTTCTTGATAAAATCAAGATAGTCACAGAAAACCCAAATTTGTAAAAGCCTGCCTGTGATTTCGTTTAATAGTTTCGTCATATTTTCATTTTCTGGGTACACTGTAGAATGATGCTACTGTACATGGTCTCTGGTAACATGCACTTGCTATAGCTGCAAAGGAAAGTTTTTGGCCTGCCATTTTCCAGAAAATTTTCAACAACTTTCAATATTTTTGGCTTTTCTTCTAAGCTGTTTTGTGATTGTCAATTGATATGTTTGTTCAAGGAACCTCTTGGTTTATCTGTCACACTTTAAGTCTCCAATACAAGTGGCATCGCATTCAAGTGTACTGTTACTCTGTCGCTATGGTAACAATCTTCATGTTACTTGTGGAAATATTGAAACACTTCTTGTGTGCCATTTTGGTCCTTACAAAAGACATCTATCAAGTAGTTTGATCTGTGTGCTATGATATTTATGTCTGGATTGATTGATTCATTAACATTTCTTCATCAAGTTCCAGTAAAAGAATACTCAGAGTATTGCTAGAAGAGATTAGAAAGATGTTTCAAGCTCGGTGACAGGAAGGGTACTAATAGTATCTCTCAGGAAGAAATTCATCTCGCAAAGGTACTGAAATAACAAATTTTATGAAAGAATTTGTCTGTTTTTTTTTATCAAACTCTACAATTAAATACATCCTAGTATGAATAATACCAGGAAAGCAGACAGCTTTATATCATGCTAGTTTTTCCAGTCTATTGCAACAAGTGGTTGGATGCATTGGCAATGTTTGTGAGAGCTTTGTAAAATTGTACTCCTGTTTTAAAATATTTTGTAACACCTTGGACCATAAATATGAACCATTAGGCCAATAGATGCCCATTTTGTGCCATTTGCCCCTAGTATTTTCAATGTTATTTTATCAACTTTCTATTGCATATTTAGCATTTGCATTTAACGTTTATACCCTTCGAACAATGAGAACTGAATCACTTTTCTGATCTTTTTGTTCTTAACCAAATTGACTAATTTTCCTTTCTTTTTTGTAAGATCAATTGAATAAAGGTTGATCTTTTCACAAAGTTTTCGTTGTCATAGATAAGACAATAAAATTACATCAACTTTTTGTGAGAAGTTTAAAAGTAATTAGTCTTGGTTGTACTAGTATTTGAAATCGGAGAAAACTGTTGACAATTTTAGTTTCACAAGAGGCACATTTTAGGTCACTTTTTGTGTCAACTGTGTAGATCCTTTAAATGTTCATATTAAGCAATCAGAGTTTAAAATACATTATGAACCTTTTGTTCCAACAGTCCATTTTTCCTTTCTTAACTGATTTTTTACCAGAATGTAGAAACATTGAAGAGGTCTTTCAGTTTAGAAAAAAATCTAATTTTGTGTCAATTACTGCTAAATGAAAATTGTTTGAATATCTGTTGGGTAACAAAATAAGAAACTGATGCAAAACTGCACAGCCTTTACCAAACTGTAAACAATCTCTTCATTAGACTTAGATCACAGATTTTTTTTTCTTTTAGTTTTAAGCAAAAATATGTTAAAATATTCTCTGATTGCCACTTCAACAAAATATGACATATTCTCTAAGAAATTGTAGCATTTTTACGAGGACATGGATGAGGTGAATGCTCTCAAGTTACTCTGCGATCAGTGGATGCCTCTAGAGTGTGTGGATCCTCACGTTCCTGCCTCGCTACTGAAGTGTTGGTATCGTGAGCTGTACTAGCCGTTGATAACTATGGAGTTGTATGATCGCTGCATTGAAAATTGTGAGGATATCGTAGAGGTTCAAAAAATTACCAATAATCTTCCAGAAATAAATAGACTAACTTCGTGTCATTTCATCAGATTTTTGCAGGAACAAAATGTTATCATGGTAACATAACAGCTTGTCAACATTAATAAGGATGACTTTTGTTGTTTTCTAGAGAAACCCTCTTTTAAACCATATACTTCTGAACAGTCTAAAATGCAGATCTCTAGGTGAAAAGTCAAAATTTTTCTTGATGTGTACACTTACAGCTTTCAGCTGCTTTAATGACTATTGATATGAAAAAAAATTAATTCATTTTACCAAGTTTAAGCATTGAACTGGTTTCAAATTCTAGGTTGAAACTTCAAGTAGTATTCTGCAACTGTACCCAAGAAAGGAGATTTTAGACTGCAAAAGGAGATTTTAGGCTATCAAGTTTTTACATTACGTTGCAAAGTGGTAGGCGATGTCAAAATGAGGTATTCTATGCAATAATATCTGATATCTATTGCAAAGTAATTATCTTCACTGTGTGAATTTTGCCCAAGGTTTTGTTTAAAAATGAACTTTATGGTGTAGTTTTTTCTTCAGAAAAGAATAGAATTGATATATTTAGACAGGTCAAGTGTATTATGGACAGCATCAGTCCCTTTTGATTGTTTGTCTTGTTAGATGAGCCATATATCATTTATTTGTAGATTGAGTTAGGTTAGATAGGCACTGCCCTGCAAAATAATAACATATTGGCCCATTCAGTGCGTACAAACAAATGTTGTCACGGATGGGGGTCAAGAAAATTGGTAAAACGCACTGATAACTTCGTCACAATGAAAGGTGAATTCCAAGTGGTTTACTTTCTACGCCCAGTCGTGCAAGCGTTGATACACGCAGCACCTAACATGTGCGCATGCGTTCTTGTGCGCAAGCTCAATGTCAACCAATGCCAACCAGCGAAGAAAGCGTGAACACCCTAATTAATAAAATATAGCCGCTTCCTTACCCTCTTCCAGTTGTGGGCCACTGGGTTGTTATTTCTACTCCATTGCTAATAGTATGTCTCAACCTTGGAATAAAACAACGAATGTACGGAGTGACTGAGCAGGATACCGCACCTCATTTATGTTGTGTCCGGCCCAGGCTAAACCGAAGACGACAACATAAAAGAAATACACAAACGGAAAGAAGTCTTGCTTGCTTGGTGTCTTACTTGTTCTGTTCTCTTTATGCTAACCTCGTGCTAGCGTCCATACAAATAATATAACATTCAAATTAGGATTAACGCATACCATTCAAATTAGTGAACACAAATGAGATGGCGCTACATAAACTTCTCTACATTCTCTCCTCTTCTTCAAAAATAATGAACTCATATCAAAATTTTATACTGTCAAAAATTTATTTCAAAATAAGGTACATAAATACAAGGGACACTTCATTATATTTCACATGGATTCTTAATCTCTTACATAAACTTAAATGAAATTCTCTCATTAAAAACATAATAAACTTACAATACACGTTGCTTACGAATACGCTGTGACCTTCTGAGTACTGGTACACTGGTTAACTTAGATGGTGAACAACTTTTACCCCGGGAAGACACAACAAATGGCGATGAGTTTAGTTGTGTAACTGTTTCAGGAGATTGTTTAACTGGTGACTTTGTTTCCTTGACTAACTCTGTATCGGGTTTACTTTGTATCTTAGATTTTCCGCTTTCTTAAGAATCACCACCACTCTCTCTCCCTCAACTAACTCATCATTCCTCTCAAATGTAGTGCCTAAATCCACCAGATGTTTTGGGTTGTTATCGTCCAACATACTCGTAGGTCGACTAACAAAAGTTTCTAAGTCTGTTTGAGGTTTACTCCTCATTTGATCTATGTGTCGTTTTCAAATTACATGATACGTGACTGGACCTAAAATTCTAGTCACTGTACCTTCGGCCCACTTCCCTGTGTAACGTCTGAAGTCAAGTATCAATACATGTTCTCCTACTGAAAAATTTCTAGTATGTGAAGTCTGATCTGATCCCTGTCTCTGAGAAATTGTAAGTCCTAAGTCCGGTTTCATAACAGTAAATCTGGTTTGTAATTCTCTTTTCTTGAACAACTTTGCTGGTGTGTCTCTGGTAAAAGAATGGGGCGTTGTCCTATAAGACAATAGAAATCGATCGAGTTTCACTTGAATGTCACCACGATCAGATTTAACCTTTTTCATCGCTTGTTTGAAAGTTCTTACAAATCTCTCGGCCTCACCATTTGATGCCGGATGTTTAACAGCAGATTTAATATGTTTAAAACCATTTCCTTTCAAAAATATCTTAAACTCTTCTGTGATAAATTGAGGTCCATTGTCAGAGACTAACTCTTTCGGTGGGCCATACCTAGCAAAAAAAAAGTTCGTAGCTCAGAGATTGTTTTCGATGCAGTTAAGGATGTCATTAACATTACTTCAGACCACTTTGAATGAACATCAACTACAATTAAGAACATATAACCTAAGAAGGGCCCCGCAAAATCTATATGTATACGTTGCCATGGTTGGGTAGGCCATTTCCAAGTGTTTACGGGAGCCATGAGCGGTGCCGATTGAACTGCTTGACATACATTACATGAGGAAGCTAATTGTTCTATTTGTTGGTCTAACCCTGGCCAAAAAACGTGCATTCTTGCCAAAGATTTCATTTTTGCCATACAAGGGTGACTAGCATGCAACTCCTTCAGTACATAATCTTGATACTTGTAAGGTATTATAACACGAAGTCCCCACAGCAAACAATTACTCTCTATAGAAAGTTCACCTCTCTTCCTGTAGTATGGAATCAACTCTGGGCTAATGGTCGGCTCATTAGGCCAACCATACAATACAAAATGCTTAACTCTTGCTAGAACTTTGTCATTATTTGTAGCATTGCCAATCTTCTTAGCACTTACAGGTAAAGATTTGATTTGAACGTTATTCATATCTGTAACCTCTTTAGTCCAAAAAACGGTGAATTGATCAAAACCGTCCTTTTCAGAAGCATTACCTTCCCCTAGTGGCAATCTAGATAAACAGTCAACATTAGCATTTTGCTTAGATGTACAATACTTAATGTCAACTCGTAACCACTGAGAAGAATAGCCCAACGCTGCAGTCTTGAGGCAGCTAAAACAGGTATTCCTTTGTTCGGACCTAGTAAATATTTGAGGGGCTTGTGATCAGTAAACAATATAAATTTCTTGCCCCAGAGATACTGGTGAGAGGTGCGAATACCATATACAATCGCCAGAGCTTCTCTCTCGAATTGAGAAAAATTTTTTTCAGCTTTAGTAAGTTTTCTAGAGGCAAAAGCTATCGGTTTTTTGCCTTCGGGAAAACAATGAGAAATAACTGCTCCCACCTCATACGGCGAAGCATCTACCGCTAAAGTTTTGTCTTTGGACGGATCAAAATATGTAAAGACTTCACTTGAAGATAAAATTGCTTTAACTTGCTCGAAAGATCTTTGACAATGAGGAGACCAATTGAAAGTTTTGCCCTGTTTTAGGGCGTCGTTCATGGGCATTAAAATTGTCGATAAATTCGGGATGAATTTTTTGTAATAATTGATAAGGCCTATAAGTGACTGAAGCTCGTGTTTGCTCTGTGGAGCAGGTGCTTTAAGAACTGAATCTACTTTGACATTAGACGTGTGAATCCCCTTAGAATCACCTACAAAGCCTAGGTACTGAATTGAACTTTGGAATAAAGAACATTTTGACCGTTTCAGTCTTACACCAAAGTCACTAAGTTTACATAGAACTTGCTGCAGATTTCGTAAGTGCTCATCGTCATCTTTTCCAGTGACAATGATGTCATCTAAATAACATCCCACCCCACTAAGCCCGCTAAGAATTTGGTCAATACACTGCTGAAAAATGGCTCCTGAGGAACTGACGTCAACGAGAAGTCTACTATAACGATATAAACCTAGGTGTGTGTTTATAGTGACATACTTTCTTGACTCTGGTTCTAAAACTATCTGCAAATAGTCATTGGATAAGTCAAGTTTAGAAAACTTTTCTCCTCCATTAAGTTGAGCAAATAATTCCTCTGGGCGGGGTAATGGTAATGGGTATTCATGCTGATGCAAAACTGGGTTGATGGTAACCTTATAGTCCCCGCATATACGAACGTTTCCATCTGCCTTTCTAACAGGTACGATAGGAGACGCCCAGTCGGAAAAATCAACTTTTTCCAAAATACCCTCTTTTAATAATCTCTTAAGTTCGTTGGAAACTCTTTCTTTCATAGCAAATGGAATTGGCCATGGTTTGTAAAATTTGGGTACCGCGTCAGGCTTTACTCCCAATTTTGCCTGAACACCCTTTATTATACCAAGTAATTTGTCCATTACATCACTTTGAGCCAGCATCTTTTGAAGTTTCTCTTCCAAACTAGAAGACGTTTCTACCATATGAATTTCTGACCAATTCAATGATAACTGATTTAACCAGTTTCGACCCAATAGTGAAGGGACATTACCTTTAATAACGAATAATGGTAGAAGTTTCTCCCTACCATTGCACTTCACTTTCACATCAAATTTACCTGACAGAGGAATCTTCTCGCCAGTACATGTTTTCAACACAACTTTTGTAGGTTTTAATTCTGCATTTTCTTTTAACACTTTATCATACATACTATAAGATATCAAGGAAATGGCGACACCAGTATCTAATTCCATAACTAGTTTTTCATGTTCAATTTCAACTTCGACTTCAAAAGCTTTATATGACCCTATCATTTTCACATAATACACTGTTGCATTTCCTTCATCACTACTCTCAATTTCTGACTGACTACTATATTCAGCACTAATTTCGTCATCTTCTTCCCTAACTTGTTTTACTTTAGAACTTGTTTTTGCCTTCTTAACAAACTTACTTCTGTTCTTATGGCCTTCATGTTTCCTTTCATCTGACTTTTGACGACATACACTCTGCAAATGTCCAATTCGACAACAATTAAAACACTTATAGTCCTTCATACGACAGTTGCTTTTCACGTGACCTTGTCTTCCGCAGCAGGAACACTGTACTTTGTTGCGTAACGTCCTCGACGACATGTTGTGAATAGACTGAGAACCCTTCTTGATAATAACTGTATTTTTTGCTGCCGATTCCATACTTAATGCGATTTTCACAGCTTTCTCTAGCGTTAACGAATCGTCTTCCGAAAGAAGCCTTTTCTGTATGTTTGTGTCAAACACTCCGCATACAAAACGATCCCTCAGTGCGTCTTTCAAAAATGTATCAAAATTACCAGACCTGGACAAGTGTTTCAATTCGGCTAAGAACGTAGAAATACCCTCTGAGGCACCTTGGCTTTTATTATAAAAAGTAGAACAGGCGGTTTGGGGTTGTAATATTCCTTCAAATGTTTACAAATATCTGCCAAGCTCATTGAGGATGGCTTCAAAGGCGTGACCAAGTTTTTAAGTAGTCCGTAGCCTTTAGGACCCATAGAAGAAAGTAATATTGCCACTTTCTTACCTTCTTCTGTTATTCCGTTTGCAACAAAATATTGCACCAAGCGTTCTTCGCAAGACTCCCAAATTTCAACGTCGGGGTTATAAGCCTCTACTTTAAAGGTAGTCGTAGCCAAACTGAAGGTGAAAACGGTGGTCGCCAAAAGTAAAATGTCCTGTGTTTTCATACTCACAGCTTTGAGCCCGGAAATAATATAACTGGGTAACTTTTCGTTAAATTACTCACAGTTCAGGATTTCGTTATCCTAAACCAACAGTACAACCCATCTTTGTCGCCATTTGTTGTGTCCGGCCCGGGCTAAACCGAAGACGACAACATAAAAGAAATAAACAAGCGGAAAGAAGTGTTGCTTGCTTGCTGTCTTACTTTGTTCTGTTCTCTTTATGCTAACTTCGCGCTAGCGTCCATACAAATAATATAACATTCAAATTAGGATTGACTCATACCATTCAAATTAGTGAACACAAATGAGATGGCGCTATATTAACTTCTCTACAATTTATTTGCGAAATGTTGAATTGATTACTTCTTACATGAGCAAAATTGACAGTTTACCCTGTTTCTATCAATTATGGAAATGACTCGTTCCAGTGAAGGAGAAGGTCTGATTCATATCTTTTTACAGGTTGAAGAGGTGTATGGAAAGTCTCGGCATCATTTTGTCGAGAGACTAACCTGAAAAATTTGTATCCACAATTTTCCCGGCACCTAAAAGTCTCCGTAATGTTTTCTGTTTATAATCATCTGTCGCCGTTAGATTTTTCCGGTACAAAACCATTGAGGATCTTGCCGTACACGTATATGGCAAGCCGAATGTTGAAAAAAAATAGAAAATCCAAGGTTATCAGACCGATAATCCAAAATTATCGATGGATAATCGACCGATAATCTTGGATTATCAGTCGAGAATCTTAAATTATCAACGATAAACCAGGTTAATCTAAAGATAAACAAGGTTTATCGTGTGATAATCTTGGATAATCACATGAAAACCCAGGTTTTTTCGCCGACAATCTTGGATAATCGCCCGACATACAAAATTATTTTGATCATCGTGGATTCTCGATCGAGTTTTCCGACATTATCGAACGAAAATCTTGAATTCTCTATTAATTTAACATTCGGCTTGTCAAATTTGGTTTATCGCTCGAGAATCTTGGATTATCATTTTTCTCACAATTGGCTCGATTATCCAAGATTACCTTGGATAATCTTGGATTATCGGCTGAAGATCTTGGGTTCTGGACTGACGATCTTGGGTTCCCCACCGATAATCAAAAATCATCGATCGATAATCTCGAATTTTCGACCGACAATCTTGGATTATCAGTCGAAAATCTTGAATAATCAACGATAAAACAGGTTTATCTAAAGATAAACAAGGTTTATCGTGTGATAATCTTGGATAATCACATGAAAACCCATGTTTTTTCGCCGACAATCTTGGATAATCGCCCGATATACAAAATTATTTTGATAATCTTGGATTCTCGATCGAGTTTTCCGAGATTATCGAACGATAATCTTGAATTCTCTATTAATTTAACATTCGGCTTGTCAAATTTGGTTTATCACTCGAGAATCTTGGATTATCATTTTTCGCACAATTGGCTCGATTATCCAAGATTACCTAGGATAATTTTGGATTATCGGCTGAAGATCTTGGATTCTGGACTGACAATCTTGGGTTTTCCACCGATAATCCAAGATTATCAACCGATAATCAAAGATTATCGAAATATTTTTCGATAATCTAAGATTATTGGTCGAAAATCCAAGATTATCGGATTGTGTTTTCATAACCCAAGATTATCGGTCGAGAATCCATGATTATCGATCTAGAATCCAATATTATCAAAATATTTTTCGATTGTCCAATATTATCGGTCGAGAATCCCATATTATCTAATTGTGTTTTGATAATCCAAGATTATTGGTCGAGAATCCAAGATAATCGGTCGAGAACCGAAGATTATCAAATCGTGTTTTGATATTTTAAGATTATCGGTCGAGAATCCAAGATTATCAAATTGTCTTTTGATAATCCAAGATTATCGGTCGAGAATTCAAGATTATCAACCGATAGTCCAAGATTTTCAAAATACTTTTCGATAATGCAAGATTATCTATCGAGAATTCGATATTATCAAATTGTGTTTTGATTTTCCAAGATTATCGTCGAGAATCTTGGTTTATCGGTCGAAAATCTTGTATGCTGTTACTACTTCGTCTTTATTTTTTATTTATCTTTTTATTTATTTATTTTGTAAATAGAGTAGGCTTAGAAGTTTACTTTAGTACGCCCGGGCCAGTTTTTAAACATTTTTGTTCGAAGTAGTCGGTCAACAACTATATCTATGAGTGGAACCAAGTATGGGGAGACTAAGCTGCCATGTATCGATCACGCGAAGCCCAAGAGGAGTTTGTGGGCAAGTGGTAAGAACATCCGGCTTGCAGCAGGTAGTTCTAGACTCCTGGCCGAGTCATACCATACCGAAGATGTAAAACGAAACCTAATGTCATTGTGATTGGGTGCTCAGCAAAAGCAAGGAAAAACAAGCGCTGGCGGCGCTACCGCTACCCTACGCCCCATTTTATCCTTGCCCCCATTTGCCCCCAGATAGATCAGTTAGGTGCTGAGTTAACGGAAAAAATACCTCTTTTGAGTTTTTAATTTTTCCTTCAGAGGTATGCTTAAACCTTAGAGCTCTTGGAGCTTTGCCATCTGGATCCCATTTCGTAGAAATACGGGTGCTTTTGGCTCGGTTTCGCGCTGCGTCCGAAAAAAATCCCCCAACACTTTTGATATTCTGGTTCCGCCACTGGAAACAGGCCCCTGGAGGACAACTGGAAAATGCCGTGGCCGACCAATCCTTAGCCAATAGGTTATAAAATGAACCTTAAAGTTCCACCTAACCAACTAGCTAACTCGGAAGGGTGAGGGAGGGAGTTCTACCACTTGTCCACGGGCGTTGTGGCCTTTTTAAATAAAATTACATGGCACAAACAGCGGGCCAAAACCCAGGAAGGGCACATTCGCTCTAGTGATACTTCCTCGGTTGTTATTCAGTAAAAATTCTTCCAACAATTCTTCCAATTCAGCATTGAGGTACACTTGTTATTAGTAATTATGTAGAATAGACAAGCAACACGAGGAAAAGTTCAAAGCCCCATATCAGATCATTACACCCTCACCTCAGGCAGTTACTGGCCAACGTCTCCTCACACAATCATTTCAAACAGTCACGTACAGATTTCTCATCACAACCACATTCATCACATGTACGGTTGACATCGCCTACTGCCACTCACGATACAATTTTATGTGGTCACACCGTGTTATACGTTGTCAAACCATGCTATGTAGTTACACGATGCTTTAATGTAGTCACACCGAGTTTTTCCATTATCACACCATGTGGTTACGTAGTCACACCATGTGTTCATATGTAGTCACACCATGTTTTTCGTACTAACATCATGCTATTACCTTCCCCTCCGATGTAGCCACATGATGCTTGCAGATTTCGCGTTCCATACGAGGCTTATCAAAATGGATTTCGATAATCTTAGATTATCAATCGAAAACCTTGCATTCTCGAACGATGAACAAAAATAAATTGGATAATCTTGGATTCTCGACCGATTAACCAGGTTTATAAAAATACATTTCGATAATCTTGGATTATCAATCGAAAATCTTGGATTCTCGACAGATAAACGAAATTTAGTTTGATAATCGTGGATTCTCGACCAATGAACCAGGTTTGTCAAATTTATTTATACTATGTTCAGTACGAATGCACATGAAACGGAAAATGATTGCGAAATGGGGAATTTTCTGATGGCGCAACAACCTGTTTGTTTCTTGGGTTAGCTGGGTGTTGGTTGATTTCTACGGCATATTGTCATTTGTCATTTTTCTAACGTGTTACGTGTTATGTGACTTGACTATATGACAATGTAAACATCAATGCCTTGCTCCCTTGAAGGAATAATAGGAGAATTTAAAGCATTTCCCATTGCGTATTGAAGGTATGTATATATCTGTCTTAATACCAACTTATCAGATAACATTTTCTTAACTTCGGTTAATCTTTGTATATGTTTTAGTGTCAACTTGCTTAACCAAGTGACATATCTCGAAAAGAAAACTTGGTAAGGCATCAGGCTACTTAAAATGTACTACTATTGTTATTTGTCATGGTATTGATGGAGTTCAACTGTCATGTTTAACACTGGAGTAGCAAGATTTTTTTCTTTGGTGGGGTTACTGAAGGGTGTGATAGCCAATCTGGGATGTGTCTGAGGTCGGGGTGGGGGTCATTTTCCCCCTTTGAGAAAATGTTGAGAAACCGTCATATCCATGCATCCACGCATCATTTTAACTGAAATTGATATTTGTAGTGCATTGCAAAAAAACAAACCAAAACAAAACAAAACTATGCAAAGAACATGTGTGTGTGGGTGTCTGTGTATGTGTATGTGTGTGTGTGTGTACGTATGGGAACACTCCGGGTCCAACCTTGACATGACATAGAAGAATTTTCATGAAAGATTGTAAGTAAACTGGTGTACAGTCATTTCCGGTTGGGCAGGCACTAACCCATCCTGCTTTCTCCGAGGCTGTTGGTGTTACTCAGTGACAAAAATAAGCAGTGACGGCGCTATATGGGGAATTGGACAATGGGGGGAGGATTCCGGCCTTGCACCTTCACTTGCCCCCTCACAACTTTTCGGTTAACCGAAAAAAAATAAATAATATGCCCCTACCGAGATTTATACTTAGGTAACAAAAATCACACATTTGCACTTTTAAGTGTATTATCCAAAATTTTCTATATACGGGGAGTGAAATCCCCAAACAAAAGAACTGATTCCGCGTAACACCTATGATAACTTTGTCATTTGTACTACGCTCTGGGCTTGTTGGACCAAGGTCCCGACCAGAGGTGGCAGCAACTTGAATGCTGATGAAGACAACAAGTAGACAAAATAGATGGAGACGAAAAGTGCATGGTTGCCTAAGGGGCATGAGAAAATAAAAAACTGTGCATTCCTTACCAGCTTACAGGTAGGTCCTACTCCTACCAACGTCTAGCTCAAAACCCCAGTCAGAAAAAGGGAAACAATGCATTACTTGTCAAAGTATGGAAGTGATATAATCTGCTGCCTTAAATTTCACTTAAGAACACAAATGCACTGCCTTCATTTAAGCATAAATTCACCTTGAGGTGTTGAACTAAACGTTGGAGAATCATTTGTATTTCCTGCAGCTGTGTATTAGAGCATGTTGATGCATTTCTTAGAATTCGTTGGGTGAGACATGGCTACACCAATGACTTAAGAACAATAAACCTTGTGCATAGTGTCACAGATGGTAAAGTACCCCCTTCTTTGAGGGCAAAGCAAACCAACACAGATAGATGCAGACAGCTGATTTGTCAACCATTCGAATACGTACACAGTCTGCTACATGTGCAGGACGAATCCTAATGCGTGTGGTTACGTGTTCCATTGATCTGCTCAAAGGATGCTGTCAGTATATCGTCAATGCAAAAGGTCTATAAATTGCAAGCTGGAAACTTATGAAGGTTCTGCGGTTACTTGTTTATATTTTGCTACACATGAAATCAAAAAACAAGTTTTATATCAAAACTTAAATAGCCTGGCCGCAGCCCTCTGTGACTTAAGGCCATTGAATGTGAATATAAGGATATGAATCCAAAGGAGTGGGAAATTAATAATAATGATAATAATGATTATAATGATTATAGTGATAATAATGATAATAAAGACAACAATGACAACACTGACAATAATGACAATAATGAAAATAGTGACAATAGTGATAATAATGACAATAGTGACAATAGTGACAATAATGATAAATGTGATCATAGTGATCTTAGTGATCACGGTGATCATAATGATCATGTTGATCATGTTGATCATGGTGATTATGGTGATCATTTTGATCATGGTGATCATATTGATCATATTGATCATAATGATAATAATTAAAATAATGAAAATAAGCATAATAATAATAATTGAAATAATAATAATAAAAAATCCTGAAGCAAAACAAAATATCAGGGGATGGATTTGGGGAGTTTCAAGAGAAGGGAAAAGGTGATTACAGTAAAAGCTTAGTCGAGGAATATTGGTGTGAATTGTGTCAATATAACATTATATCATGAAAAGAAAACACAGGATGACTTGTTTCTACACAAATGCACAGTCTGGCAGTATGCGTAACATATTGATGAAAGTATATAGAGGGTTGAAAGTAGCAATCAAGGTTAATGGTATTGACGATTGGTATCACTGCAGTTTACCTGAAAAAATCTTTCTTTCAAATTTCTTCCAGGCAAGACTGAGCTCCATATTAAAGGTTTTATTTTTTTTTTTTTTTTTTTTTATTTTTTTTTTTTTGTAAGATGGGACAAGTTACTTTTCAGCCTAAGTTGATCTGAATGGGGAACTTAGATGACGAGTGTCAATTATGCAATTCTATTTCAAAGAAAGTGTTTAGATTAACATAAAGTTACAGAGAAATAATAATTTGTTGCTGGGTTGAAGTTACAAGAGCCCAAATTCGGATCGGAAAATGTAAATGACTTAAGTTCTCTTATTTCGAAGATTTTTAAAAATTAACTGCACCCGTATTTTGAGGGCAATTTTAATTTGTCTGAAATCTACTGAATCTCTCTAAGCTGTTGTGGTGATGACGCCAAGTGACAAGCTTTGGATGTGTAAGGGATTATTTTCTATATCAAAATGCTTTAGTAGTTAACTAGGACAACAAACAAGAGTCAGTCTAATATTTAAGATATAATTTTACTAATGAGGAAGACATTAGACAAAACTTAAAGGTCAAGGTAACAATGAAAACGGAATTACCAATAATATCAAAATTAACCCTAAATGCTTTCGTGGTATCCGAACGTAAAAGAAAACAGCTATACCCAATTTAAAATTTGAATCAAGCTGATGGTAGACTCAATTAACAAAAACTGTTAAAGAAAAGACTGGGGTCGTTGCTCACCATTAGCAGTATTTTGCGAATGAACCTGGGACCGAGTTCCTTTTATCGAATCCGTTTGGATTGTGAATCCTTGTGTGAACAAGATGGTGAATGACTAACGTTTTTGATTTACTTCGGGATTTGGATCTTAATAAAACATGAGGTCCTGACAGGCTTCATTCAAAAGCATTAAGCAAATTGGCTCAGACCATTAAAAAACGTGTGACTATATCATTTAATTTATTTCTCTCTACTGGTTAAGTTCCATATGTTTACAAAATTGTCAATATGACTGCTACATTTAAGAAAGGTGACAAGACTCTTTAAGTAAATAAGCCAGTCGGGTTAATAAGTTTACTTTGTGAATCACTTGGTTGCCTGCTCAAGGATTATTAATTTGCTAAGTACGTAATTAGCAGTTTGGCCTTATTTCTAGGAGATCAAAAATTCTACAATTATTGAAGGTTATGAATATGTGGACGACAGGAATAGATATTTCTGATCCACTGTTTTGCAGATTGAAGACTGCAGCCGGGAGACTCGAACTTTGCAGACGGTATGCCACAGAAGCAGAACCCATTATAATGGCTAAATAGTTTAATTCACCATTAACTGACAGTTCCTAACAGAAAACCTATTTGAAAATAATTAGATTCTTCAAAATGAATCGCCTTTAACTATTTATCAAATTTGAAGAAATTATCCCTAATTGATGTTTGTAAGTGGTGTAACAAAGGTTGATGTAAAGATAACTTTAAAATGCAAGAAGATTAATTTCATTTGCGGATTTTCCAAGAAAATCAAGTCTGGTCTGAATGGAAATTTTACCGAATTGTCTACAAAGTTATGGTTCCTTATTTCATGTGAGAAAACTGAATTTACAGTGGACTATTTACAAATAGTGCGGTCCCCCCCCCCCAAAAAAAATACACGTTGAAACCGAAAATGACACACACTTCTTAAAGAGATCTGCCAGAAATGAAATTATTGACTTCAACATATGAAGCAAAATTGTCCGTTTCGTAAGATGAATCGTATTACAATATCATATACTTTAGTGTTCAGAAGATGGTACATTTTCAAAGAACTGCATTTTTGGTTTCAATGATAAAAGAAACAGTGCGTTCATGATGGCGTGTGTGGGTATGTAAGTGTGTTTGTGTCACTTTGTTCATTAAAATGATATCTCAAGAAACGAAAACCTGACAGATTTCATACTTGGTACATAGATGCGCCATATTGAAACAGAGAACCCCATTGTTTTTGGTGGAGATCAAATGTCATCTGGGGTAACCAGGGATCAAAATCTGAAAAACGTGTTAACGCGATATCTCAAGGGAGGAAACTTTGATAGATTTCATGTTTGGAACGTTGATGCGTTACAATACGAAGATGGTCCCTATGGTTTTTGGCATAGGTCAAAGGTCATCTGGGGTCACGGGTGGGTGGGTTTGAAAATATTGTTAACGCGATATTTCAAGAAGAAAACTTGGATGGATTTCATATTTTGTATGTAGATGTTATATGGTCAGGGGCTGGTCCCGATCGTTTTTGCCGGAAGTCAAAGATCATCTGTTGTCACAGGGAGGATAAAGTATGAAAATCTCGTTAATACGATATCTCAAGATAGGAAACATGGATAGATTTCATATTTGGTGTGTGGATGGTCAAGGGCCGATGGTCTCTTTTGTTATTGACAGAATTCCAATCTCATCTGGGGTCACCGGGGATCAAAGACTTCTGTCTATCTGTCTATCTCTCTATCTGCCTATCCGTCTATCCGTCTATCCGTCTATCCGTCTATCCGTCTATCCGTCTATCCGTCTATCCGTCTGTCTGTCTACCTTTCTGTCTGTCTGTCTATCTGTCTGTCTGTCTGTCTATCCGTCTATCCGTCTATCTGTCTGTCTATCTGTCTATCTATCTATCTGTCTATCTGTCTATCTGTTTTTCTGTCTATCTGTCTTTCTGTCTATCTGTCTATCTGTCTATCTGTCTCTCTGTCTCTCTGTCTATCTGTCTATCTGTCTATCTGTCTTTCTGTCTATCTGTCTTTCTGTCTATCTGTCTATCTGTCTCTCTGTCTCTCTGTCTCTCTGTCTATCTGTCTATCTATCTATCTGTCTATCTGTCTATCTGTCTATCTGTCTATCTGTCTATCTGTCTATCTGTCTATCTGTCTATCTGTCTATCTGTCTATCTGTCTATCTGTCTATCTGTCTATCTTTGAAACACCTCACGTCATTGTGTTGCAAATACAAACTATTAAAATGCAGTATTAACTTGGGCCAAACTATTTGTACAACTGCTAATTCATTTTTCTGACATGTCAAACGATGCCTTTCCTTGGCTGCCAATGTATGAAAAGTATGTCACCTCCTTTGAAGTGTTACGTCACAAGTTGATAGAATACTATACTGTCTAATGCTGTTCTTGTTGTCGAATCGGTCAGTGTAATTCACCCTAAGAGATAGATGATCGTTATGACTCGAAATATGAGCCCACACTATTTTTCTGCTGAAGTAGATTCTCGGACAATCTTCGAAAAATGTGCCTTGAATTTTCAGACAATCTTGGACTAAATTATTGAAACACCTCACGTCATTGTGTTTTTTATGATGCCGAGTACTATTTCCACGACCTCTATCCCTTTTGAAAAGTTGTGTCCTGCAGAAAATAGCGATTATAGAAACCCCCGTCCCTTAGTACAATGTTGGGTCCCAAAGAAAATGGTGCATCCCGAATTGGCTTTATTATCTCCAACATTGCACGGGGGAGCGGGGGTGTTCCAACTAGTTTTGTCCAAGATTGTAGTTATCTAGCTATCTAGCTTTTTTTGAAGTTATTTTTGAACATGCTAGTGTAACATTTGTGAGAAAATAATGGTGCCTGATGGCATTTTTCGAAACAGAACTTCAATGTATGATCAAATTCTCAATGCATTTTGCATTCTGGTTATTTTTTGCGTCAGCTGAAGGAATCTATACGATGGTGTAATGCTTGTGTGCGTGGTTGTAGGACATATGCGCATATGTGTCACCAGGTTGCATGACGGTAGGGCCACCTGACGTCTCAAAGTTCAAAGGGTATGTGTAGTTTTACCTATATTTAGAATATGTACCCATTTGTTTGTATTTTGCGAAACATAGCCATTTAAAAAAAAAGGACAGAAAACAAAAAAACATAGACTTCATTTCATTTGAGCAGCCAGGAATCGCTAAGCCTTTTTGGCTTTCTGAGTCTTGAGATGAAGTGCCTTATGGCAAATCTTGGTGTCATTTTGGTACATTAATTTCACACTGGTTCAATTTATTTGTGATTTTGATGTCGTTGCATTGATTGCCCTCGGGTTCGGTGTAGGATTACTCGTTAGGGGGAGAGGCGCCCATGCCCTTTGACCAGAGTGTGTTTGAAGATCATATTGGATTGGGGAAAATTGGTTCACCTGTCCAGAAGACTATCCAGAGGAGGGCCACCGTCAGTTCGAGCAAAGCGTAAAGAAAACTCTGAAATGCGCAACCTCAGACAGTCGGAAATCGCGTTTTTCCATGCTTGTAGATAGGATGAAATCAATCGTTAGTTTGAGCTTTTGTTTGCCAAAAATATTCACTTCAATATAACATCAAAAATCATGAGCAAATTCGGAAAGTAACCAAATATTACCATTTTCATTTTCGGTCAAAACTTTGGACACTGTTCTACACAAGACGGCGGCAATGGTCTAATGAATAGGTGACAAACTTGCCAGTGGATGTTTATGATAGCACATATACTTATCACATAGGAGCACCGTCACAGATTCCGTTAAAAACCTATTTCTGTTTATATACAACTTCCACGAAACTTGCAAATAACTCTGAGAAGCAGAAGTAAATTTATATTTTGGGTCGATATATTGCTGGGGGAGTTGAAATTTCTTTGTTAGTTTACACCCCACTTCTGAATATAAATGTAGCCTAAATACGTTTAAGTGAATTTATATTTTGAGTCAAACCAGGGGCGTCAATCACTATTGGAATGTAAGGGGCATACATGACTTAGTACTTATAACGAAAATCTTGAAATATCGTGACCGCTCATTTGCTTATCCTAAACACCAAGCAAAAGTCTTCGGTATGACCCGACTAGGATTTAAACTCCATACCTTCCGATTACAAATCAGATGCTCTGTCCAGTTAACCTAGTTAGGGTAACCCTTTCACCGAAGGTATGGTTAACACTGACTTGTTCATACGCTCGAGGTTACCACCAACAGAAACGACCACCACAGTAACCCCCCAACGACCAATAACACAAACTCAAACCAAGACATACGCTCGAAGCCTAGGCCACAAACACAAGCAGAGGCAACAAACATGTCCGAATAGAACCGCAATGTAGGGGGACATGTGGGGCCACTTGTTTCATTAAAATCATATTTACAGTTTATCGACAGTATGTACAACTGTTTACAAGTCACGAAAAAAAACTTCCAAAGAGTTCGAACTCGCCCGACAGGGGATGGGCAACGTCCACTCTCTACAGGAACCCAAACTGAACTGAACTGGACCAGGTGCGCACCTTGCACACTCTCTGGCATATAGGGCTGTTCGGCGATACCAAACTTTAACTACTTCCTCAAGAAGATATGACGTCCGCTGAAGGACAAAACGTGACCAACTTCACGGCCCTCAGACCATTTACATTACTGGTCTGTTATGAATGGCTCCATTCTAGACTGGATGAAGTGAACAGTTACTACTACACATGACCTTAACCGAAAGACCGAGGAGCGATCCACTCTAGACAGTTATATCGTACACTGAGCCCATTAGTTGTTGATCATAACTGTTCTAAAGTGTCAGGATTAGTATACATACCTATGAAAATACCTATAACTTTTGCTATTCTGAACAGTTCTATTCTGAACAGTTCTTTTCTGAATATTTCCATAGGTTATCCACGATAATGCAACGTGAGGCATTCAAAAAGGTATGAAGCGTCTCTGTAAGGATAAAATTAATCGAAAAAGTACGTTGTTTTGATCAGAACGAAGTTCTTTTCCATCAGTACTTCCCAGTCGCTTACAATATACCTGTTCATTAATTAAAAATGTTTCTATGACCTTGAAACTTCCCGTCGCTTGCACAGTATGTTGCACGGAGAGGGCTTAATTAATAATACTGTACATCAACCCATAGGAGTAAGAGTACCAGCACACCTTGGCATAAGGTGCAGTAACTTTCAGAAAAAATAAAAAAGAAATACAAAAGACTGTAATTTGAGTAGTACAGCAATTACTGTACATCACAAGTTATTGCACAAAGTGTCATTTTGATTTAAGGGAATAAAACTTCAACATGTCATATGTCAGATTAGGAATATCCAACAAAGATTGGAGTTGGACTGTTAGCCTTTATATTTGATGCGATTTAATATAAATTTTCAAATTTTTTGACTTGAGGTACACTTTAAAGAGAAACTTTCATTCAGTTCCTACATACAGTATGAAATTTTCTCAAGACACTAGACATAATCGGTAAGGTAAAAACATTTTAGTGTTAATTTATCATGTATTATGACACCATGGGAGTTGAAGTTTTGTAACCATGCTGTAGTATGCCTTCTGGGTACATTGTAAAACCTTGCCAAGAGATTCAAATCAAACTTTGTAAAACAGGGAAATAAATAAACCTTGGTCTAGACTGGACAAAGGACAGACAATTGGTAATTAGGATCTTTACTTTTTGGCTTGATTTTACTCAACAAGCTGCTCTCATATCTTCCACTTTAATTTCAAAATGGAGTTTAAGAAATGATGGAACTTACTCAAAATGATCTTGAAAATGGTGCTTGCCATCAGACCCCTCTTCTCTTTTCTACAGTTCAGTACCACACAAATTCAAATGATCAATTGATCATAGTGTAGGAAGTTGGCTTTAAGGTGATGTACCACCCTCCCTATGTTGTCATTCAAGTGGGCTCCTGGGACAAGACCAATCTATACTGAACACAGAATCTACAAAACATAAAAAAAAAATATTTTAAAAAAGGGAATAAGGAACTTACCTACTGTACATGCATAAACATACAGGGCTCGAAATGACCGATAGCACTAATAGTCATGGCTATCACTACCTTCCTAATTTCAGTCCTGCCCCTCAAAAATGTCCCGTTAGAATAACACAGACCAATAGCAATTTTGCTCATATATCTTTTCTGAATCTAATGAGCCCTGAACATACATAGTCTAGAAAAGGATGAAGTTATTCTAGTCATCCATGATACAGTATATGCTGCAGGCCTCTAACTGTAAACAAGATATCCAAACCAAAAGAACACTACTAAATATTGTGTTGTAAACCCTCCAGTATTAAATCGCATACATGGCAACAAGGTCAAGCACAATGGTCCTTTTCTAAGTACTTTATCAGTTCGGGAGATAACCGCTTTCGGGAGAAAATGAGTATTAACCCGATTGGGGGAAAATTTGCCTGTCTCAACGGTATGAATATTTATGAGCACTTAGTGTCTACCGATTCACAGTTGTCGAATTGTTTGATAAATGTGTGTATATTCAATTGTGAGGTAATATTTTAGACATAAAAAATGAAATTACCATGGACCTTCAATTACGTATTTACAAAAGTATGTGTAGGAACGACCCACTTGCACACCTTTAAGTGAAAAATGGTGTACAAAACTTGTGGCCGCGTGGGGTCTATAAATTAAGCTTAGGACAAAGAACGTAGCAAAATTGCTCGATTTCTCAAAATCGGCTTGGTGAACAACCAAACACTACGAAGCATTTTTATTCCCCGATCAACAGAGATTTTAAAATGCCCGAATTTTAGTTTCCTAAAATCGATAAAAGTTGCAAGGCGTTATCTCCGTTGAATTTGCGCGGTAGGATCGCAATGCATTTCCACCCCTGATTTTCTACCATTTTCACCCTGTTAGCCTTGTGCTGGTCTTTTCATATTTCTTGACTTTCTTATTTTTTTAAGCCACTGTACAGTACATAAGGTTGGCGTAGGTAGTGTCACAGTGTTGAAAATACAATAGGCACTCAAAAGCAAGAGTTGTGGGACCTCTGAAATTTCTTTTCAAGAATCAGAGGAAAAGTTTAATGGTCTCACAATGTCTTCATGAGTTTCATTCTTTCATAAAAGTACAGTATTAGGCTAAGACCTGTTAATTTCACCCCTGGCTGGTGATGCATTTGTGAACTTTTTATGTCAAGAGGGTTTATTTTCTGGTGTCCTTCTGTAAAATACTATAAATTAGTTTTAGATTTGAATAAAGAACTATCTTGGATGCTGACTTACAGTACTGTTCATTATTTCCATCCCACGGGAAGCTTTGAAGTAAAGATAGTAATAAAACTGAAGGAACTTAAAGAATGTCAAAAAGTAATCCTTGGGATGTTGCATGCAGCTATACAAGAAAGCGTCCCATACGTTGCTTATGATGTCTTGGATGAGCCACCAATAAACAGTTCGGGAGATAACCTCTTTCGGGGGAAATCAATTTTCACCCTATCGGGGGATTATTTTGCCATGGGTGGCGCCATTTTCAAATATCTTCCACGATGCATTGCGATCCTACCGCGCAAATTCAACGGAGATAACGTTCAAAACAGCCTTGCAACTTTTATCGATTTTAGGAAACTAAAACTCTGTTGATAGGGGAATAAAAATGCTTCGTAGTGTTAGGTTGTTCACCAAGCCGATATTGAGAAATCGAGCAATCTTGCTACGTTCTTTGTCCTAAGCTTAATTTATAGACTCCATGCAGCCGCAAGTTTTGTACACCATTATTCACTTAAAGGTGTGCAAGTGGGTCGTTCCTACACATACGTTTGTAAATACGTAATTGAAGGTCCATGGTAATTTCATTTTTTATGTCTAAACTATTACCTCACAATTCAATATACACACATTTATCAAACAATTCGACGACTGTGAAGAGGTAGACACTAAGTGCTCATAAATATTCATACCGTTGAGACAGAAATACCTTCCCTTGTGACCCACCCCCAAATTTTCCAATCAAAATCTCTTACATGTAAGAATCAAAAAGTATTATTAAACCTCATTACACCACCATAAAGAAACCTTCTAGACTAATTTTGTCATTTTTAAAATCTCTCACCATTTATATCTAGACTCCTTGAAAATTTTCAAGGGGAGGAGACACACCAGTTTGGTTCTTATACTGTAGAAAAAATGTTGGAACATATGCTTTTGTACTTCCAGAGACGTGCCTCAAGAACCAAGCTAAATGTCAGTGCACATTGTATTTTATTTATTATGTTCATTTTCTGTGATCAAAAATATTGTGTCTATACTTCTTACATTGAGAAATGCATGTAATGTAATTATAGATTTGTTATTTTTGCAGATATTTATGAACCAGGACTCTGAACTAAATTATTTTCGAGTGGCTATGGTATCTTATCTGAGACGCATCATCAGACCAACAGACTTTTCAGCTGCTACTGATACTTTATTTATGATGGAATGGTATTGTCACCAGAGGTCTAGCCTGCGTAACTGCTCTGGGGCTGCTGCCCCCTCATAGCCTGCCGGAGATAGTAAAAAATCCTTTCAATGAGCACAAACTTTGATGTCCTTATTATTCAAGAGCACTCACCACAATTGTTCTATTCCTGAAGTAGGTGGTGCTAAATGACTCTGAATCTTTGCAATGCAAAGTTGACCACAAAGTCGTTTAAACCAGAAACAACCATGGGATTTTTACGTCTGCTAAGGTGCTTCTATTGCCGATGGAAGTGTTGATCATGGGCGGCATCTTACAAAGGATGGAGCTTCTAACTGAGAGTTGGTTTAAAAGCTGACAAAAGTCTTTGGTTGAAAAATATCGAACTGTCTTTCCTCATGGCTGCGTGCTACAGTAGGTTGTTCGTAATTAGTGGCTGTACTATGTCTGTACGTTCACATGGTACCATACAATACCAGTGCCAAATTATATTGACTGCTGTGACTTTGTGTACTGTCCGTTGTAGGATGGTAGCAATGTATCTCTTATACAAACATTTTATAACGAAGAACCAATCCACTTAGAGAAATGAAGTTTTCGTTGGATTTCTATGCACTTTAAATGATTTGGCTCCAATGCCAGTGGATGTTGGTTTTTCATAGCGATGAGGAGAACAGAGAGTCTGTGCAAGCTATGGGAGGTCAAGCTTGAGTTAAAAAAATAGTCCAGAGCCACATTTTTATGAAAAAAAAATGTTAAATGTTAAAGAGGAACATATACTTAGCGTCCTAGTGAAATTTTCAGTCATTTTCTATGTTCTGTTGTCAAGATGTTAGCAGTTGAAGTTAGCAAATTTTCCATTGAAAGTGAACTTGAGGCAAGCAGGTGTTATGTAATTGATCCACTTTGTTGGTCAGCATTATGTTTCTCTTCATTTTTCATCCTATTATTTTGAGACATATACTAGAGCTTTTAAAATTCCATCACTCATGATGAACCTTAGGTATCAATATACCAGAATAAAGTTACATAGAGCTGGTGGTACACTATAAATAAAAACAAAACATTGGTCAACAAAGTGAAACCATGACACCAAGTCTGCTTGCTCCCATTTTCCCTTTCTACAGTGTGCAGAAACCTTGCCACATTCAACTACTATCATCTCAAGAACCAAATTTGAAAAACAAAAAAAAAAAAAAAATCACAGAAATTCTAAGAACACGTTCCCCTTTGACATATGTAAAAAAAATGCCTTTGGCAACTGTCTGACTTTCACACCTCCTATCATTCTGTTAAAATTAAAACATCATGATTGCTAAGATTATTGTTGGTACTTGCCAGGTGTATTTATACATCAAAATCTCAAGAATAGATAGGATTTCCTAGCAAGCTCCTTATGGGTCAGTTGACCCTTATTTGGAAAATAGTGCATTGTTTGGTCTCTATTTGGTGTGTTTTGTATATAAGTGTGTCGGTTCAATTTCCATCTCTTCAACACTTTTAAGTTGTTGCAAATCTTGATTTTTTTTTACACCAGTCTCGCTGAGAGTGGTGTTAATGAATCTTTACCAATATATTCAACACTGTAAGTTGTAAATCTTGATTCTTTGTTTGCACCAGTCTTGCTTGGGAGTGTTATAAATGAATCTTTACCAATCTATTCAATACTGTAAGTAATTGTTAACCTTGATTCTTTGTTTACACCAGTCTTGCTTGGGGGTGTTTTGAATGTATCTTCACGAGTTTATTGATATACTGTGAACTGAGCATATTATGTAAAAAACAAACTTGACAAACTTCAGTTTCAACTTTTGTTAAACAAGGATTTTTATGTACCAATGAATTCCCTGCCAATGACAGTATATAGCATTTGACCATGCAGGTCTTTGTACAAGAGGAGCCATTTTTAAGCATTCACTTTGTTGTTTTGATTAATCTAAGAAAAAGAAACTGTGGTTGGGCAACTAATGTGCCAACATTTCAACATGCCACTAAAATAAAGCTGCCATTTTAATTATAATACCACTAACTTTCATTTTGATATCGAAATATCAAATGATCTTTTGGTTCCTCTTATGTACCACCTTATATTCCACTTTACATGAGTATTGCTCAATTTTTTTCAGGTTATTTTATGGCTTATATCCTAAAGCAACATCATACATTTTATTTTGATGGGTGTTTTCAAACTGCCCTCCAGGCTGTCATCTCTTTTTGTAGAGCAAAGTTTGAGTTTTGGTATTTACTCTACAGTAGCATTTTCCGAGCGATGTTAAATACAAACCATGCACATTGATGAAGTGTACTTAAATGTATTTCCTCCCAGATTTTTTAATGCTTAAATTACTGCCTTTTCATTGACTTTCCTGTTGCAAAACTAAGCTGTAATAATGCGCTTAATGCAAACTGAAGTATTTGGTTTGTCACTGAAACTGACAAGGTTCGAGCCTTGAAGGAAAAAGAGAAACCAAATCTAAACGTTGTGGTGAAACTCTCATCTAAGTCGGACATATACTCCTTCGAGCTGTCAGTAAATAAATTTACCAGATTTGTGTTCCAAAGTGAGCTAAATGGCTTATTAATTATTTAAGTTCCACGTATACTCCGAGATAAAAAAGTACACAAAACATGCAATAAGGAGCAAAACTGTTTGATTTTAGGAGTATAAAAGGTAACAAATATATTTCGAAATTTTCAGTCCCCCTTTTCTCAGACTTTCCCCGGCGAGAATCAAAGACAAAACTAACACAAAAATAAAAAATGAGTACATAAATTAAAAAAGAACGAGAGAATTCAAAATGAGAATTTGCGGCTATCAAGACTTTGCGGAACATCAAATCCATTATCATCCGTTCAGCTGACAAGGGGGTGTTGTCACTATTCTTAACACTAACGACTACATTGAAGAAGCCGTGGAACAATTAAAGGAACTTAAGTTTTATACACGTATTAATTTTGACCAGTACCGCTATTGGAACCAAACTGGCCCCTACTTACATCAACCTATTTTTATCCATTTTTTAAACGTGATTTGTTAAATCAGTCAGTGTCTAGTTAAGCCTTCTATTTGGCTCCGATTCATCCATGATGTGTTTATAGTTTGGACTGAGGGTAAAGATAAACTTAAGGATTTACTTTCGTTCATCAATTCAGTTCATCCATCAATTCATTTCACGTACAATTATTCGTCCAAGTGTGTTAATTTCCATGATGTTTCGGTTACACTGAACAGCAATGGGAATGTAACAACGGACTCATATACTAAGCCAACTGACACCCACCAGTTCCTTCGGGCGTTTTTACATGCATTAAGTCCCTCTTGATGTGGGATATTAGTGTATAGCGATGAGACGTCAGCTGTAACTAGAATAAACTTCTTTTTAAAAGGTGAGTGTTCCGCGTTGACGTGGTTTATATGATTGATGAAGTGTGTAGTGTCTTTTATGTGGGAATTTAAGGATTCCACTAGTGGGCGTAAGTGTGAGTCTACAAATTTTGAGATTTGGGTGGTGGGACAGCTGCAACTGGAAACGATTGGGCGACCAGGGTTATTCGCCTTGTGTATTTTGGGTAACAGGTACAAGTTGGGACATGATGTGCGCTTTGGTATAAGAAGTTCTTTGGTTTCGTGGTCGAGGTCTGAGGACTGAACGGTCCTCTCAACTAAACTATGATGTTCGTTAGTAATGGCACCTGTCAGAGGTTTGTATGTAGCGGAATCAGACAATTGCCTAGATCCTTCTAAAACATAATCCGATGCCGACATCACAACTACAGAGGAGCCCTTGTCTGCTGGTTTTATTATAATACTTTTGTTATTTCGCAAACTTTTAAGGGCATTCCTTTCTTCACAGGATAGATTGTCTTTGCGACGGTATGATGGGGAGTTATATCGAGATACCAATGGTTCTATTATATTATCTATATCAATGAAGAACTTATGTAAACTTAAGTTAGTAATTTGGGGCGTACAGTTTGATTTCGGTTTCGGGTCACGAAGCAGCTGTTCTTGAGGAAAGATGTCGGGATCAGTATTCGCATCTGCTGCGTCATCTTTATAGAAATAATGTTTGAGGGCCATGCGTCGTTTAAATTCAGTGATGTCTTTTCTCACTTGGAGTGGATCCATTTGTGGTGGGGTAGGGCAGAAGCCTAGACCCTTTGAAAGAAGACTCAGTTCACCCTCGCTGAGTTTTTTAATTAGACAAGTTTACAACATTTTCATTGACAATGTCTTGATTTTCACCGTCGTTAAACGTGGCGGTGGTATTTCTATTCGACTGCGAT